>APFE031004325.1:0-10332 GCA_000404065.3 Pinus taeda | reverse complement strand
AAAACATCTCTTAACTATTAATTAAAATATTTCACCCCCTAATTATTTATTGCTAGTTAAATTAAAAAAATATGTTGGCGCTAGTCTAGTTAAATCACACCAGGATACCATTGAAAGATTAGCCCATGGTTATTGCCATTGCAGATTTATGCATAAATAAACATGCGTTTCAGCGTACATAACTATAGTACTTGCACACTGTTCGATTTAAAATTCCCAGCCCATAACCGTAAAGAGTAGATATGTTGTCACGATGGCTCTAAGTTCAGATCAAAACTTTCAGTACGATGCTTTCCATTTTTCTCAGGGCTATTCGGTTCTTTCTCCGCAGAAAGACTACATGTATCCCTTTCTGTAGCTATGGAATCCTCAGCTCCTGATGGAGAAAAGTCCTCCGACTCGAAATTTGCTGAGGGTGTGTAGGGCGATTTGCTTTTGATAACTTTGTCTATCCTGGTTTTCATATCTCTACTTCTCATATACTGAATTCTATCCAACAAAGCAACGAATTCCTCGAAATCGTCTCCAGTACTTTCTATTGCCGCGCGCTGGCGTTTTCCTTCTAGTCGATCTGTTTCATTTTGAGAGGTCTCCGGTCGAGCGGAATCTCGTGACTCGCTTTTAAACTCGAGCAATCGTTTCGGTCCCTTATAGGACTCCATGGAAATACTTATTCAAACACTAACCAATAACGCACAAAGTTGAAGATAAATAAATCAGACGGTGAATGCCCTTACCTTTGCTACAACGACCATATGCAATAAACCTCGCTTGAACCCGCACGAACAATCGACAGAAAAATTCGACTGATACAAATTTCACAGAGAACAATCGATATCTCTGTTTCCATTACATTGAGAATTGCTCAGGTAAACCACAAGGGAAAAGCTTCACGGAAATATTTTATGAAAAAACGGGACAAAACCAACGCTGTAAAATGAAATACTTGACGAGGGAGGGATTCGAAAACTCCCCTGGACGGAAACTAGAAACTTGTCTGCGCACTCCAACGCAGATGAAGCAATTATGTAACCTCATGATGTGACCACATTGTTAAACGCACATGGGATACCTCTTTGCAAGTTGTTTTGCGACTGGCTATTATCCTGCTAATCTGCGATCATTTCACAAAAGTCCGAATAAAGCTCCAGAGAATACGGTACATTAAAGTGAAGAAAATAGAGCACATTAGGCTTGAAGCTGCAAGGCTGGCACAGACGGAAATGATGGGATGTGACCTAAAATCTCTGTTGTGCTCATCCAAATTGCCGATTTGCCCTTATCGAGATGGTGGGAGGCGTTAGCGCCATCTGTGTCATTGGTGTTTCTGGAGCTTCACGTGAGAGAGAATCTATGATAAAACCCTTAACCTGTCATGAAGGAAAGTGGGATTAAATACAGAAATTTATTCCAAGCATATCACTGAAAATATGAAAGGAATCAGACCTTCATGTGCTGTCGACAATATTTTCTACGGAGTAATTTAAATTATCCATGGACATCTGCTTAGAGTTTTACGCTCATAATTCAGTATAAACATCTTTCCACATCCATAGCCCATATAGAGAATATTGGTTAGATTTACAACCATGGTAACCTATTACTTAACCACCCAAAAAACTTAAGTTTATAAAACTAGCTTTTACCAAATTTTCTTCTTAATATAAATTCATTAAATTTCTAAAAATAAAAATACAAAACTTGTAATTAGTAGCACATAAAAATGGTTAAAAATGACCAATATCTATCTCCAACTTGACACCAGATTCACTAAAATCCAAAAAAAAATACTATACATCTATTTCCATCCAAAAGAAATTAACATAACTCACATAAATACTAATAAATATGAAAGCAAGGATAAAGTAAATAGGATCCTAAACTATTAACACAATCTTCTAATATTTACTTTAAAAAATCTAATAAAATAATTATTTTTTAAAGGAAAATAATCATTATTTCTCAGTCCATATGTTTTTTAATAACATGTTCCCATCTTATCATAGTCATGAAAGGAATCCCATAAAGATATTATTTTTAAGGGACCACTATTTTTCACCACGAAAGATTGAAGAAAAAGTGCTTCAACTAAGCCATATTCTCAACACCAAGAAAGCATTTTTTAATATTGAGAACATATACTTGCGATGCAATACGTACGAAAGATAAGAGATGTGTTCGTCATGTGATGTAAAACAAGCCTAATCGAATATTAAGACGTGTCCATAATATTTAAGGTAAGCAAAATCATTGACTATAGGTATGTGTCATAAATAATGTTAACGACAAACTTTTATAAAAATGTATGTATTTCTATGTAAAGGGGGAAAAGGTAAAATTAGAAAAGAATAATTTATATTTTGATGATTTTTATGATGACGTTTCAATGATTAATATATTTAGGAGATAGGTCATGAAATAAAAGCAATATATAAAGAATGAATCTTTTAAAAAGAAAATCGAATACTATAAAAAATCCAAAAAAATTTATATGTATATATAAAAGAGAATGATTTGAGTTTTTTTTTGGAGCATATGTGGGATTTTAAGTTCAATTAAAAATATATTATCTAGTTCAGAGATAATTTAGAGCTATTTAATTTTAAAATTTCTTAATTAATCTTTTTCAAATGAAAATGGAAAAATGGTATATTTTAAGGGATTAAATCATTTTATGGTTTAGGTATTTATATAAATAAGAAAAATTTAAGAATGACATATTATTTTTTATAGGTATAAGATTCGAATCCCAATTTCTAATATATGACTAAGGTATAGCTTATAATAATTTTTCTTATAATAATAACAATTTTAAATATTAAATAGCTAGAAAAAATCACATTTACATGAATAGAGGAAAACAATATGTATCACAAGTAGGTTAAATGTAGAATTATTAATTACATACATATATGAGCCAACTACTACACTATTAAAAATGCATATCATGGCATCGAATGAAAATACACGAATGTCATTTTGTTCAAATAATAAAAACTATATAATTCAATATTCAATGTAAAAGAATTGATCATAAATTGAAGAAGTCAAATATAGAGATAATCACTCTTTGGCTTTCATAAAGAAGAATATATAAATATCCATAAAGAATAATATACAATAATCCCCTTAACTACTATTCAATAAGTATACAAACTAGACTTCAATAAACAAGGTTGCAATTACACCAAGTGTTGATGTTCCACCTAAATAATGAAACCACCTTCTGATCCAAAGATGGATCTTGGATAAACCTCTAAGTCTAAAAGACTTCAGGCAAGAGGTAAAAGGTGCCAAATGGCACAAAACCTTTGTGAATCAGAGAAAAATGAAAGTCACCGGCTACTCTTAGAAATAGTCTCATTGTAGAGATCTTCTCATTCTGAACCCAACGCAAATTGAATGGGCGAAAACGGACTTCAGATGAAGAAGTTATTATGAAAAGAAGTTCCCCTTGTTCCTTGAGAAAAGGAGGCAATTTAATTGAATTTTGAACTATATTGACAATTTTTATTTTTAGTATAGGCTCACGGGCGAATCCACAACTAACACATGGCAGGCTGGGTTTGGGCCATGTGGCCCTATCTTATTGGTCAAAGAGGAAATATCACATTGGCGGATAACACTATCAGAGGTTGAGAACATGACTAAAAACCATGAAATAGAGCTATCAGAGGCTTAAACAATGGTTGAACAGGGGTTGTCAGATTTAGCTAATCAACTGTCCAGATCCAATCGGCATATTACATCGGCAGTAACAGGCGGATCGACAATCGCAATCGGCATTGGCATGAACCTTGTATATGGGGAGGCCTCAGACTTGTGCGATCTACGATAGTGAGCTGTCACATCGCAACATCAAAATCGGTGCATTACATTGGAGTGGGGTCACATATGTTATATATATGTGATGTGATGGCCGGACCTAACAGGGCTTTAGGCGGTAATCAATACATTTTGAATTCCATCCAAAGGCAATTTTACATGCATTTTCGCTATTTTAATGTATTATGAAATACGAAGGGGTAGCCCAATTTCCATATGTGATAGCGATTGCCAGGTGGACACAATAGGAATATAAAGCGGGATTATGGAAATTTAAAGTTCGGAAACATTGTTTTCTGCGGATTTTTCTGTGTATTTCAGCATTTTCCTTTGTTAGCACAAGACGACTATTTCTGGAGAATTTAAAGCATGGATAGATCCTTTCATTATGGAATAGGTGGCATTCATCCCTAAGAGAGTTTAGCAATGATTGCTAACACTCAAAGAAGGGATTGAAGCAAACCAAAACAGGAAGGCAAAACGACCAGTTTCCTGTGTGTTGGTCCCTTTCCATTGGAAACTACCATTACACCTGTGCATTATGAAGCTTAGAGAGCCATAGAGGTGAAAAGGGAATGATTCCTCATGATTGGGGACAAGGGAATGGCTGGAAGAGAAGGAGCCCGAGAGGGACAATGAACATGCAGTGTGATATGGCTTAAAAGCCACAAAACGATAGATAACAAGGGCTGCTAAGTTGTTGAATGGTGGGCAAGTTATTTTTTGTTGTTGAATGCTGAAAGTAGTAGCAGCAGAGAGCTGAGAGAGAAGAGGGAGAGAGAGTCGAAGAGCTACTGTGTAGAGTAGCTGAGGGAGCCTTTGGGGTCACTAGAAGTTCAAGTGAAAAGCTAGAGAGCGTGAAGGTTGCAGAAGGTAGAAAGAAGCCAGAGCAGAGGAGCCAAAGAGCTCGAGCCAAAGCCAAAGAGCCAAGAGTCAGAGCCAAGAGCCAGAACCAGAGCCAAAGATGTAGAGTCAGAGCCAAGAGTCAGAACCAAGAGCCAAAGAGCCATAGCCAAGAGTCAAGAGCCAAAAGCTAGAGCTTCAAGCGCTGAAGGGATAAAATGGTATCTGAACCCACTGTTTTTGTACTAAACAATAGTTGTGTCAAAGACTTGTAAAAGACTCACACCATAATCTGAGAGAGCCTAGTTCAATTAACTAGAGCTCACAGAGATGTAGCCCAAAAGTTTTGGGTGAAATTCTAATTAATTTGTTGTCTTATGTGTCTGTTTTTACTGCTACTTTATTTACTGTTATACCCATTTATATATCAATTTAAGCACATTCACATATCAACACAAAAAATTATATTTTAAAGCCAATAGTCAGCTAAAGACAAATGCAAGCATACACCTATATTTTCAAGCATTTCTTAATTTCGCATTGGTTATTCATAAAATACTTGGGAAAATTCAAGCTTTGGAAGTGGGAGAGGTTCTTGTAAGCTAGACAAGAAGCCTAAGAGCCCCATTTTTAGATTAGGTGGTATTAGAGCTTAAGATTGATTAACCACATCTTCAAGGAAGGATTATATCAAAATGCTTGATTGGCAGAGCAAGGACTGCTTGTCTGAAAGGTTTTGAACAGTAAGAGGTTGATTGTATGCTTATTTTGCAGACTGACTATTTTTTGAGTTTGCAGAGGTAAAGGGGAAGCTATTGATAGCTCAGTCCATGAAGGACAAGAAGGAGAAGGGTTGAAGGCATTCTTCTATCCCAAGGACCTCAAGGCAATCCAAAGCACAAGAGGTTTTTTGCAAAAGGTTGCTTGAATAAGCTCTTTATTTATCTTGCTGAATTTTTTTTGTTCATTGGAATAATTACAACTTCTACAAGTTTGTCCTCAAATTATGCGTTCTTCACAAGATTACTTGATGAAGACATGAAGCAATAATTGTCCACCATGATGTATATGGTGAGACAAATGTATGAGGATGGAAGGAAGAGTAGCATGATTAGAAATCAGTTGAATTCCATGAAGGAAGAGAAGCAGTTGCTTGTTGACAAATTGCAGGAAATTGAGAGACAACTTCATATTGCTAATATGAACCTGAAAAAGGATGCATGAGTTGGAAACATAGCTCTTTGTTGCCCAAGAAGCCTTAATCAAGTACTAGCTTGAAGAAGAGGTAAGCCATTCCAGTTTGTCTTCAAATTCTTCTGAGAATGCTTATATTGGTTCTTTTGAGAAACATACTAAAGGCATAGGTTTCAAGCTAATGTCCAAGATGGGCTAAGAAGGAAAGGGCTTGGGAAAGCATGCATAAGGTATTGTTGAACCAATAATGGTTGAGGAAAGGCCTAAATATTTTGGTCTTGGCTATGGACATTCTTATGGAGAGAATTCCAAAGCTGCCATGAAATCCATTGAAATAGTCCCAAGAAGGAGTTTCATTTCATGTCCTCTACCTTAGAAGTGTGAATTTGGTTGTATTCAAGAGGAATGCAATAGCTTGAAACATCATTTGCAGGATGCAGGTGTTCAGAAGCACACACTTGAACCAGAGAGTTAGGGAGACTCTAACAGCCTTGAAGAGTTTGATGGTGTTCCAAAGGGAGCCACTTCCTCCTTTGCTTCACCCTCTCATGAAGGCAACAAAGGTGAAAGAGGTAGGTATAAATGTGGTTATAATTATATTCCTTTTTACTTTGCAAAGCATGATAAATTTCCACATAAGTATGGGGAAAGAGTTGCATGTTACTTTTGTGGTTTGGATAACCATGATGTTTCTAGATGTTGGAAGAGAATGGCTGCATATAGGAAGTAGAAGAAGGAAAAGAAGCAAGTAGCCAAAGGTCCATTGGACAAGGAAAACCATGCTATCAAGAGGATGCACATGCAGTGCACTTACTGCCATCAACAAGGACATCTTGCTGCAAAGTGTTGGACACTAAATCAAACAATGCTTCGACCAAAGCTGAAGAAAGTGGGAAGAGAAGATGGCAGAAATGGAAGTGAAGATTCCATGAATGATGTGTCTCAAAATGATTCACATGATGCTGACGTATAGGCAAATGTAGTACCTCTGAAAGGGATTGGTAAGGAACAGTTAGAGTTCTTATCTAATTAAGATTGCATGTCTATTGATGCATCTACATTATACTTCATTACAACTTCAAAAGTACCATTTTCTTAAGTGAAAGTTGGGGGATGAAATGCAGGCATGAGCTAGAGATGCCTGAACATAGGGATGTCAATAATTTCCTTGTTTTTGAACATGTATGTGTAATTAACTTGCAGGGTTGGTTGCTTTGACATGCATACGATGTCTTGTTGACTTGAAAGAAGTTAACATGGTCCCCAAATGGAGACAATGACGAAATTTTCATCTTTTGGAGAGAGAGCCCTAATGGTCTTTTTCTACATGCTTGACTTGAAGATTCATTTGTTTAAAGGCATGTTTTGTGGACTTGTTATCTAGTCCATCATTTGTATGTAGATATAAGACATGGAGGTGTTCACAAGTTGTGAAAATCTATTTCTTTTGTTGAAGCAGGAGTTTAGTCGATCTAGTTGTTGTCTGTATGCCTGTTGTACTTCACATTTGTTGAGCCACCTTAGATCAATGATCAAGGAAAGGAAGCTCAAACTACCTTCTATGACCATTTCAGTAGAAGTTTTGCAAGAAGGCAAGGAGGAAGATAGTTCTTCTCAGGAAGACCAACCCATCTAGAGAAGGGAAGTGATCAGAAACTTTGGCTCAAAGGCACTATGCAAAGTCAAGTGTAAGGGAGGATGAAAGAAGAGGGTGAGTCACTCTCATTTACTGTTCATATCAGTATATTAGTATTTTTGAGACCAAAAGTTCTTTTAGTGGGAAGGCTTGATCTAAAAATGGACCCTAGATAAAAATCTAAGTCTAAAAGACTTCATGTAAGAGGTAAAAAGGTGTCAAATGGCATAAATCCTTTGTCAATCAAAGGAAAATGAAAGTCGCAAGCTACTCCCAAAAATAGTCTCATTGCAAAGATCTTCTCATGCTGAACCCAACACAACTTGAATGGGCAAAAACAGGTGTCGGATGAGGAAGTTATCATGAAAAGAGGCTCCCCTTGTTCCTTGAGAAAAGGAGGCAATTTCACTGAATTTTGAACTATATTGAAAATTTTGATTTTTAGTATAGGCTCACGGGCCAATCCACATCTGACACATGGCAGGCTGGGATTGGGCCAAGTGGCCCTGTTTGATTGGTCAAAGAGGAAATATTGCATCGGAGGATAACACTATCGAAGGCTGAAAACATGAAGAAAAACCATGAAATAGAGCTATTAGAGGCTTAAACAATGGTTGAACATGGGCCGTCAAATCTGGCTAATCAACATTCCAGATCGGATCGGCATATGGCATTGGTGGTGACAGCTGGATCGACAATCGCAATGGGCTTTGACATGAACCTTGTATATGGGGAGGCCTCAGACTTATGCGATCTGCGATTGTGAGTTGTCGCATCATAGGATCGCAATCAACACATTACATTAGATCAGGGCCACATATGTTATATATATGTGATGCGATCGTCGGACCTGACAAGGCTTTAGGCGGTAATTGATATATTTTGAAGTTCGTCCAAAGTTAGTTTTATTTTCATTTTCACCATTTTAATGTATTGCGAAATACAAAGGGGAAAACCAATTGAATATGCGATACTGATTCCTAGGCAGACCTGATAGGGATATAAAGTAGAATTATAGAAATTTGAAGTCCAAGAACATTGTTTTTTGCAGATTTTTCCATGTATTTCAGTGCTTTCTTGTGTTAGCACAGAACGACTGTTTCTGGAGAATTTAAAGCAGTGATAGCTCCTTTTGTTGTGGAATAGGCAGCATTCATGCCCAAGAGAATTTAGAAATGATTGCTAATGCCCAAAGAAGGGATTCGAGTGAACCAGAACAAGAAGGAAAAATGACCAGTTTCTCGTGCGCTAGTCCCTTTCCATTGGAAATCGCCATTACACCTGTGCATTATGAAGCTTAGAGAGCCACAAAGGTGAAAAGGGAATGATTCCTCATGATTGGGGACAAAGGAATGGTTGGAAGACAGGGACCCTGAGAGGGGCAGTGAATAGGCAGTGCGATTTGGCTTAAAATGCACAGAACGATAGATAACCGGGGTTGCTGAGTTGTTGAACGGTGGCCAAGTGGTTGTTTGTTGTTTAATTCTGAAAATAGTAGTAGCAGAGAGTTGAGAGAGGAGAGAGAGAGATGAAGAGCTACTATACAGTGCAGCTGAGGGAGCCTTTGGGGTCACTTAAAGTTCAAGCGAAAATCCAGAGAGCATGAAGGTTGCATTAGGCAGAAAGAAGCCAGAGAAGAAGAGCCAAAGAGCTTGAGACAAAGCTAAAGAGCCAAGAGTCAGAGCCAAGAGCTAGAACCAGAGCCAAAGATCCAGAGTCGGAGGCAACAACTAGAACCAAGAGCCAAAGAGCCAGAGCCAAGAGCTAAGAGTCGAAGGGATAAAATGGTATCTAAACCCAATTTTTTTGTACAGAACAACAAGATTTGAGTCAAATATTTATAAAAAACTTACACCATAATCCCAGAGAGCCTAGTTGAATTAACTAGAGATCACGAAGATGTAGCCCAAGAGTTGTGGGTGAAATCCTAATTAATTTGTTGTCTTATGTGTCTGTTTTTACTGTTGCTTTATTTACTCTTATATGCATTTATATATCAATTTAAGAACATTCACATATAAGCACAAACAATATATTTTAAAGCAAATAATTAGCTAAAGACAAATACAAGCATACACCTATATTTTCAAGCATTTCTTAATTCCACATTGGTTAATCATAAAATACTTGGGAAAATTTATGCTTTGGAAGAGGGAGAGGTTCTTGTCAGCTAGACAAGAAGCCTAAGAGCCCCATTTTCAGATCACCTTCATAAGTGTTGCCCCCTAATCATGGCTCAAGCTTAATGAGGTGTTAAGATTAGTTTGATGTGTATTCCCAAGTTGTGAGGCATTGAGTCATGAGGTAATGCTTTATGGAGTTATGTATGACTACTGTACTTGTATTATGAGGATCATCACTTGCAAAAAACTATGTCTATACATCTAGGTTTGTGTTAATTAAGAGCTAATAGTTTTCCTACTTCATGAGGAGGTAGTAAACCTCAGTATGTCATACTCTTTGTACTAGTTTTTTATTCCAAATTTATAAGACACTACTACTATGTAATTGTGATAAACAACAAATAGTAGTGGTATCTTGGTAGAGTAGAATGGATATTAATACCATTTTTTGATAGTTATAACAACCACATAGTAGTGGCAACTTGGATCTTGCATTGAAATAATATAACAAACACCTTTATATAGAGATTGCAAAATAGTTGTGTCTTATAGTTTGGACTAAATTAAAATGTGCAAGGAACAAATAATAATGAGATTGAGCAACTCTTCATGTTTCATGCAACTCATATCGTCTTAATCCACAGATGATTGCTTGGAACAAACATAGTTTTCCCGCTCATCATCCTAATTATACAAGGTCCATCAATTCCT
>APFE031004323.1:9996-22694 GCA_000404065.3 Pinus taeda | reverse complement strand
CAGCAAAAGGTCAAGAAATAATGGATGAACAGCAAGAGACAGAGGCAAGGCAACCCAACACCTCAAAGGATCAAAATCAAGGGCAAGCCCCTTTGCAGCAAACTAGACCACCCCAAATCCCAGTTTTGCAAACACCTCTCAATGAAGAGAGAGGAAAAAAGCGAGATAGAGAGGAGGTCACACCTCCAAGTGGGTCAACACAGCAACCAGAGGCTAAGAGGCCAAGAGTTGACCCTGAAACAGAGGAAGAAGACATTAGTGAGGAAAGGGCAGAAAGCCAAAACATAGAAAGACAATCCAGCCAGGAGACTGCCACTAGTTCATTTCAGCTGGAACAGGCCATGCAACAAGGCACAGAGGTATCCTCCTCAAGGCAGCAGGGAAAGCAACCAGCTAGTATCAAAGGGGCTTTCATGGAGATCAAGGCAAAAAATGAATTGTTGATATTACAACTCTATGATCAATTCTTGAAGGCAACTCCCTCCAAAAAACAAAGATTGATGGCTGCCTATGATATCAAGGAGGACGAAATGACTTTTACTCATTTAAAGCCTAAACTGCCACATCCCAAAACCTCTACAGATTACTTAAGAACAAACTTGGAGGTCATTTCTAAAGACATTCATCCAATGGATCAGATAGAGTTGCACAAGCAAACAGGGGAAATGGTGTATGCCACACTTGCAGATAGGGCCATGCTAGCCCATCAGTTAAAAGAATCACTGAAAAATACTAATACACAGTTGGATTTAGAAAGAATGTCTTCCCAGGCTAAGGACAACAGAATAAAAACGTTGGAAGACATTATCATTGATCTAGGACATGATCCAAAAGATCCAAAGGGTGTTAGGGCCCTTATGAAAAAGAAGGAGGATGACATTTCTGCACTCAGGAAATAGGAAAAATTGCCTCCAACCATTCACCCTGACACTTCAGAACTTGCACAGGAAAAACAGCTTTATGACACCATGGATTTACTTATGAAGATGAATCAAAGGATACTAGAGATGGAAGGAGAATTGGAGAAAGCATGGCAGGGAAGACAGGGAGAATCAACCTCCTTGCCACCTCAAACTTCTACAACTCTTGGCCCTGCCCCTCCTTCAAAAGCAGCAGCAGCCCCTCCTACCATTCCAGCACCAACCATAGCCACATCAGCAATAGAGGCAACAGAAGCAACAACAGCAGCAGAATCTAGCATGAGTATGGAGGACTTGATGAAAGCTGTCAAGGAGCTTGAAACTCAAGTGACAGAAATAAATGAAGCCAAGGACAGACTGGCCAAGCTAGAGGCCAGCTATGACAAGTCCAAGATGACAGTGGCAGAAAAGCACAGAGAGATAAAGGCCTTGGAGGCCAAATTAAAAACTTTTGAAAAGGAATTGCTTCTAGGCAAGACCTTAGCAGAAATCAAGAAGATAATCTGGGCCAAAATTGGCCAATCAATACATGACCAATGGAGGTTAATCCAGGCAATACATGAGCAAGTTGAACTGATAGGCATCCCAGTTACAGTATTGGTCATCAAGAAGCTACTATGCTTGATGCCTGATGGGTTACTGTGGTTGGAGGATCCAATACCCATCACTGATAGAGTGATCCACAAGATCATGTGGTTTCCCTACATAGGAAAAAATCTAGCCATGATATTTGGTGAAAAAGGTGGTGAGAAGGCCGTCGTGGAGGCCATGAAGGAGAAGTTTAAACTGGTAAAGAAGCTACACGGATATGCCATATCTAGCATCTATGACCCTACTGTAAAGGTGGCTACGTGGCACCTGTCATCGCGCTAACAGCCCGGTGCACCGAAGGAGTCCAGTTCAAATGGGAGGACTATATTCGTGGAGAGTTCCTAGCAAACTACTGCGAAGCACAGGAGCTCAGCAAGGCATTCCACTACACGTGGCTCTTTCTGTTAATTGTTCTGGTAGCATGGGAGATACTAGAGGATAGTCAATTCCCTTTGGTCGCACCAAATCTACTAGAAGTAGCAAAGTACACTTCATTGTGGATGACCAAGGATGCGCAGTGCATCAAGGACAACAAGGTCTTCTGGATCTTGAGGGAGATGAACATCTACATGGACATCAATCACAAACCATGGTTGTCACCTACAATGTTTGCCAACCTATAGGGCTACGCAGAGTTTAAATCATATTTTCACCATGTGGCCATCAATGTGCGGAAGGACCCTGCATAGAAATGATATGACTTGCCTTACCTGGAAAGAAATGACACCATTGATGCAATACTTGATCGATGGCCAGCAAAGTGGCACACTACAATGGACTTGGTAGTGGGAGGGAGAAAGTCCACCATGCAGAGAAAGAAGGAGGAGGCCAAGCTAAAGAAGATGCAAGTTGCCAAGAAGAGGAAGAATGAGGCCGCTAACAAGGCCTTGGCAGAGCACGATGCCACTCAGTAGGTATAAAAGTAGACAGGAGCAACATAGTGGGGCTCTAACAAAGGCGCAAGGTCGCCTTCACCTAAGATAGAGGAGGAGATGGACGAGCAGAGAGAACAGCACTGTGTAGACCCACAGGCGGTGTCTACCGGCATCAAGCGTCCAAGGGAGTAGGAGAAAGGAGGGTCTAGGAAGAAATCAAAGGCTACTAAAACATCACTGGACACAATCACCCTCACCGAGGGTGATTTGCACGATGTTGGTGACACGGTGTGAGATGTCACCACAAAGGCCCTACAACAATTTGAGCAGTAGAAACAACTAGTATTGAGGGCTATCCAGACACATCTATAGGAGCTGCAGACCCACGTCACAGGCTGGCATGGTGTCTACCACACTTGCTATTGGCACTTTAGAAGCTGCCAAGATGCTATGCGCGAAGGCCTCCAGTGCGATAGTGCTGCCTGATGGAGCACTGACCATAGAGAATGAAGTTGACAGGCCCACTGTCAGTACCCTCAAGGTAGTAGGGTTGAATCTGGCAATGCTCCCTAGTGAAGTTCTCCACCTCTTGCAAGATGGAGTGATTGCAGAGCTGAGGGCCCGTGAGAACTACGCCCTCCATGTGATCAGCGAGCAGTAGATTAACAATGAGAAAATGACACTATAACGAGACTTTGCCATCATTATTCTGACCAAGGAAACCACCTAGAACAAGCATATAATGCAGGTCATCAAGGAGGCATGTTGAATGGTTCTAGAGTAGGCCATTCCTACGGAAGAACCAGTCTAGGTGCGTGTCTGCATTCTGGCCACAGGGGTGCATGAAGCTCATATAGAAATGGTGAGGGTTCAGTTGGAGTTGAACCTCCAAATCTCAAAGTTAAAGTTGAAGGCCTATCCTTCAAATCCACCAAAGATAAAGGAGTAGTGTGTAACCGCTATCACGGAAGCAATACCATCAATTGATAGTGCAGTAGCGGACTGCACCCAACTTTTTGAGTAGTCATTCGAGGTCCTGATGAGCTTGTAAGAGGACTCCCATGTACAGCAATTGGAGACAGAAGTGACTGAGCTACAGAAGCACGTGAGCTATAGTGGTGCTATGATGATGTCAAAGGCACAGTGCGAATCGTTGCGCTTGCACAAAGACTAGCAAAGCTACAAGAGTCCAAACACTTGAAGGAACATCTAGATGCAGCACTGCACAAGGAAGTAGTACTAAAGGCATGACTGAAGCCCTGGTTGGATGAGGCTTACACGATGACAACCTCTATTGAAGGAAAGCTTTCGACTCTGCAATCAACTTAGCAAAAGCTTCAGGCCGACTGTTTAGGATTAGTGACCGAGCAAATGGTGGAAAACGTGAGGGAGGTGGCCGTACAGTGCACAGCCAAGGATGTGGTAATAAGGGTTGAGCTACGAGATCTACACGCTAAGATCTTCATGCCTACTTAGTGACTCAAGGGTGAGTCACAATTCTTGTGTTGGGGGCCTATTGGGAATGGGATCCCCCAAGGAAAGTTTTGGGGCTAAAATCCCATGTTTCGGGTCAAATTTTGTAATAAATTTCTAAAGACTCCACATTTTGTGGTCACAGAGCCTGAAGGTGTCATGAGTCATAATGGGTTGTCTGCCCTTATTTTGTAAAGTAAAGTCGGCTATAAAAGATATACCCACAGTCCACGGACCAAGGGATTGTATAAGAAGAGCTAAGTAAGTAAGCTCTAAGTAGTCTTAACGAGTCATGAGTTGTAGTAAGAAGTCTTAAGAAATAAGGAGAGAAGTCTAAGTTTTGGGTCATAACGTAGCTAGAGGCTCTACAACTGGGTGCATAGAGGTCTAGGGTAGAAGTTTGCAACTAAGTGCGTGGACCCTTGCAGCTATGTGCACAGGATGGATAGAGTGTAATCATCTGAAGATATCAATAAAGAGAAGTATTCTACAAATTCTGGGTCTTTATTTCCTATTAATGTATCTTGTCATATTGTGTATGAATTTCAATTATAATGCTTATGTCATGTGCAAATGTATGTAATTACATTGGATAATTGAACGCAATTAAGGATATCTATTTATGCGAGGCTAACTGTGACTTTTTAATAAGATAAATAAGACACTTAAGCTAGTTTGGGAATCTGTTCTATACGCTGCTTTAGGAGCGCAAAAGTGCCTGAATCATAGGTCAAGGCTACACAAAGGTCAGTCGTACCCCTTCGCAGAGGTACTGAAGGGCAGAATAAAGGGCTAGACTAACATAACCCTATAACTTAATGACTTGCGCGAGAGTAGGAATAGAAGGAAAAAACAAACATCGCGACCATCTCAGGGTGCAGAAAATTGGTTCTAGCATTAGTGAGACTTCGGTCTACATTCTGAGAACTAATTCTGAAAGTGCCACTAACTAATGTTGAAATAACATTGAACCTGGGTCAGGCCCCACCAATCCAACACAATTGATGGTTGTAATCACTCTTTCTTATTATTAATATAGACCTACAGTTGTGTTGTCTACTCCATGGTGTTTATTTTATGACTCATTTACATGTTTATACAATACCATAGGTTATGAGTAGCTTAGATACATGTTGTTAGACATCCTTATGTATTATTGTTTTGATTATCAAGGTTATATGTTGTAGTATTACTTCTCATCTTGTCTATATGTGGGGATTAATCTAGGAGCTAGCAGAGAGGTCTTCCACTCTGCTACATTGGGTTCTCCAACAACACTACATCAATATCCAAGGTAAAACTCGTCCCTCCTACTTTGATCATCATTTCATTGATATGGATAAGTACATGTTTCTTTGTGCCAGGTGCAGCTAATCTGATCTGTCTGCCAAGGACCCCGGTAAGATCCTTGTGGGTATTTCCACCACAACCACATGTGCATTAATCCCTATAGTAGAATTGGTAACTCTATTGGGGACTATAATTAGTTCCAAGTTTTCTCCTACCAAGTTCCCAAATGTCTCTTTCTTACAGGCCCTGCTGTACTTCTTGGTTCCCCTTCTAACAATTTAGGACTATTCATCACCCTCCTCACCATGCTCAGCTCTTGTTCTAATCCCAGAAGGCTCATTTTTAAGCTTCTACCCCCTAACTCTTTGTGCCCTCTTTTGAAGTGCATTAACCAGCCAAATCTTGATAAACAAACAGTTCTGTGAAATTGTAGGTTGGGGATGTTTCCTATTTTCTAGTCAAGAATCTGCAGTTGTGAATTTTTGTTTGGTTTCTTATTTCCTGAGCGTTTTTTATTTTTATGAAAATAGCTTAACTTCTTATGTTTTTCAAGAAAAAGAACATACAAAATTTTTACAATGTTTTTGCTTGGTTGGTTGGATTCTGCATTTATTTGGTTTTAAAGTTGTTAGAGAGCATTGCATGTCTACAAGTTTTGCTTGTGTTTTACTGCACTAGATGCATGGTATTGGTTGATGTATAAATGATCCTCTCCTTGTAGAAATAAATCATTCATCGAAGTGAAATTAAAAGCATTTTCTACATGGTTTGTGTCAAAGTCCCACAAAAATCCATACATCAACACCTCTTTCAAAGACATTAACAAAATACATTTAAAATTTATCTCATAATAAAATCAATTAGTAACTCATTTTTTAGTAAACACATTGTTGGGCTAATTTATTAACACAAATTAACACAAGTATTTCATTATCAATCCAGGCTTGTAAAACTAGGAGGCATGTCCACAATGTATGGATATTAGATGTAGTTAAGCTTAGAAGATAAAATATGAAGAGCTAAGGAAGTACATATTATAAATACAAATCTAATCAAATAATTTCTAATTCACTTTTGCAATATATGTGAGATGAAGTGGCTTTAAACTTAAGAGATCCATTTGTGTCCTTCTTCTACAATATTACTTTATGAATAGAAATCAAAAACCATTAATTGACAACAGCTTAAGATGCATAAATAAAAAATGAAAGAGGCTCCTAACTTAGGATATCCTTGATATTCCTCATCACAGATTCATTCATCATTATGCTATTGTTAGAAAGCTGGAATTGCATAAAATTGCTTGAAAACAAGAAAGATGAACTTTAGTTTTTATTCATTAAT
This sequence comes from Pinus taeda, assembly GCA_000404065.3. Taxonomy (NCBI): domain Eukaryota; kingdom Viridiplantae; phylum Streptophyta; class Pinopsida; order Pinales; family Pinaceae; genus Pinus; species Pinus taeda. The sequence continues at coordinate 16,201 of APFE031004323.1, read as the reverse complement.
TCAATAGAAAGAGGGTTCAACTTGAACACTGTGATGTCCGTTCATATAAAAATTATAAATAAACTAAGATTCATCAACAAACATAAATCATCACACATCAATTCAAGTAAGCAAATCTGAAGCAACTAGTTCATGAAAATCAACCTAGTTTAACAATGAAGTGTACTTAGCTTGGAGTAGGGGTCCTCCACCCTTGCCTTGCACACTTGAAGAGGTTATCAACTACTGCAAAATTAGCCAATCTTCCACACCATTTAATAGAAAAGTTAAATTAGAACAGGTTCTTCAAATTAACATCAAATATTCAAATGTCTCCACATAAATTATACAACTTATACATGTATAAGCCTTCAAAGTTTTGGCTTAAATAGAAGATCACGAAACAAACTAATCTAAAGTATCTCTAACAACTATATCTATCCATATCCACCTATCCAAGTTGAATTCATCCAACTTATCACTAAAAATATGAAAAATCCCATGAAATCATAAAACTGCCTATTTTCTAGGGATTTTCTGAGTGACTGCTCATGGTTGACCAGCTTTGACCGGGACTAATTTAGCTTGGTTTGACTTAACCAATTAGAGTTAGTTCAATCCTAGTTCCCAAGATTTCCATAAATGTATCCATCTCATGCCTAGGTGTCCTGCAAATATGACATCCATATAGTTATTACGGGAATTTCTGATTCTGTCCAAAAATTGCATTTGAAATTCAATTTTTCATAAAAACTTCTAGGAATTGCAAAATTAAAATTAAATACCTGAATATGCATAAAATACATCAAAATGAGGTGGATGTGATGGAAAATGGATGGAAAAGATAAGAATTATGTATGTTTTCTTAAGAAAAACAGGACCAAAAATGAGAGCCAACACACACATATTAGTCTAGGCTAGGATCTTAGGTTAGAGAGCTGTGAGTTAACTGCCCAAGATCATAAAATCAGCACTAGTGTAGTTAAAGAGGAAACATTCTACTACACTCATACTATCTGGGACCACTCCACTTAAAGAGGAGCTAAATGCGAGACAAAATTGGAATGTAAAAGAAGGTAGCATGCCTTTGATTACATCTCCTTTGGGTATTTTGTGTATCAAGGATCCCTTCAGGGGTATCAGCACTCAGTCAAGGACTCAGGTGTCTTACTCACACAATATATTTTCAGTGACCATTTCCCCACCCTTGATAGTGTTTGTGATTTTAGGTAACCATAGTGGCCATAATTTTAGGGGAAAACACAGGGTGACTGGTGATAAGCCGTAGAAATGGGTGACTATATGGGCTTATTTTGCCTATTGTTTCCATTTAATCCACCATTCTCCATAGTTTTGTGCATGTTTTTTAATATATTTATGTCAATTGAGTGAATGGGGATAGTCACTTTTCCATGAAGTCTAATGAGTGTTTATTGCAGATTTTTGGACATTTTTGGACCAAGACCGGGCATTTATGAGCAGATTACAGCCAAATTCGAAGAAACAGAGCTAAGGACTTATACAAGGGGTGTCTCCTACATTAAATAACCCCTTCCTTGAGTTCTCCATCAACAGCTCGGAGTACAACAACAAAAAATGATGATTTCAAGGGGCAGCCGAGCAGGTCTAGTGAAGTTGTTGTTATCTACAGTTTTGGCAGCCGAGTTCCTAAGTTTAGGAGGATTGCTGGGAGTCCTCACTTGTATAAATAAGAAGGCCTCAGGCCTCAGTAGGTTAGTTATTGAATAGTCTGTTTTCGCACTTTAGTGCAGCCCTGCATTCAGCTCATTTTCAAGCTCTTTCTGTAGATAGTTTTGGGATGTGACTCTTATTTTTTGATCAATGACTATGAATCTAGCCTTGAACCAGCACTGATCTTTCTAAGGGGGTTGTAGCTCTTGGGGTTGGGCCCAACCCAGGTGCCCATTACCTTTTTCTTGTATTTATATGTTCTTTTTCTTGCATTCATGAAATAATTTCTGTTGTTTAGGTTAAATCTTGCTTTGTTACTTAGGTTGTTTTTTATGATTAGAATAGTTTTTCTTGCTTTAGGTTGATTAGATAGTTTGCTGTAATAATATAAAAAGATCCACAAAAAGGTTGCCAATCAGGCCTTGATCTCCTTTCTCCCTCCTTGGGACCATGAATTGAGACCAAGGCACTCTTGCTGCCACCAAAACATTGTTTTTGCTTTCCAATGCAATTTTGAGTTGGAGAAATCAATGTTAGTTGTATTTACCTGATTAGATCTATTCTTGTTCAATTTCCATGGCTTTCTTGCATCATTTCCTATCCATAAAGTTTTGTTCAACACTTTTCTAGTTTTTAGGGCAGAATTAGGTTAAAATAGGTAAAACTTTGTTTTTTAATTCTTCTTGAATCAATTTTTAGAAGCAGGTGTGCAGCTCACTTAAATACCATCCCAACCTATCATCCTTTCATCACCCAACCTGCTCCAGCCCATCTCTCAAGATTTTCTCTAATCATTCGCCACACTTTCCCAAACAGCCCTAATTTCTACATTATTGTGCAAAATCGCTTTCTTATCCTTTGAACCAATCCAACCATCTCCTTCATGTTTGATCTTAATTGACAGAGTCCTAGACCCTCTAACACTCTCATCCAACATTCATTTCCTTTTTCCCACCATTTTTCCACCTCCAAACCTTCAAAAAACACTTTCGGCCTCTTCCTATAGAACTTCCTATAGAATTTCTTGTAGATCCCCTGCAAACTTCCTATAGAAGTTCATGCGAGCGATTTTTCGATGTCTGATCACAATGGAAATCTCTAGAAGGGTTCTAGGGACTCCTTAGATCCTCTCCACACCTTCCTCATCATCTGCAATAGCCAACTCCATCTCCCTTCACCACCAAACCTTTGCACAATCACAAATAGTTAAAACACAAACATAATAATTCTGCATAAAATTGCTCAGAAGGACAAAAAGATGGTTCTTCCACATTTTCCTTCGGAAGTAGCTTGAGTACATGTATTTTACCTTGAGATTAGTCCATGGCATCCATTTCAGTAGTTTCAACTCTTTTTCTGGCAAAAGTGGGGTTAGTGGTTAAAACTAGGGTTTGCTATGGTTTGCGTTTCCTTTCAGCTTTCATCCTCTTTCTGCAAGTAGAATAGCCTCCTTTGAGTTAGCTTTCTTCCATCACAGCCGAAATCTTCTTCTGAGAACTCATAGAAGTTGGCTTAAGCTCCTAGCGAACTTGTGCCAGCTGATCAAGTGACAGCCTGTAGCAAGCGCTAGTACTTGTGCATACAGCATCATCGCTTCCAAGTTTGTTACGAACTACCGGGTTGATAAAAGTAAAGAAGGGAGCCCTAGGAGTTGCAACATTATTGTTGCAATACTAGAGCTCACCATTCTTTTTGGTGCCGTTGCCGAGGAATCGTTAGAGTATTTTTGATTACTACTTTTCTTCTATTTTCTACTGCAACATTCTGCTAAGTAGTTTATTTTAGAAAGAGTAGAGTAGTTGTTTCATTTCAATTCTGCAATTTCATTTCTACAAAAATAGATTAGACATTTCCTGCTTCATTTCAATTCTGTAATTTCATTTCAGCAATCATAGATTAGACATTTCCTACTTTCATTTTAATTCTGCAATTCCATTTCAGCAAGCATAGATTAGACCTTTCCTACTGTTAGGTTCCTATACCAATAGGTTTCATCTTTCATGATTGACAGTGGAAGGGCTAAATATGTTCATCATTGCAGGCTACAAAGGTTCCATATTTTGTGTACATACCAGGAAAATTAAAAAATGTAAAGAGGGTATGCCTTAAAAGAATAATCAAAAGGAAAGAAAATCAAATGGTCAAGAGAAAAGTGAAAATGAACCCCAAACTAAAGACCAGGAGAGTGGCCAGTCAAAATGCCACTACTATCTTTTGGCAGTATCACACTCTACAAATACTGCTACTAATCATACTTGATGGATGGCCCAACAGGCTAATCTTGACCATGCCATGTTTAAATTGCTTGTTGCAGAATAGAGAATGTTTCCTGTCCAAACAGCTCAAGCTTGGCAGATGACTAGCTAGGTAGAGAAATGAAGGAGCCCAACTGCTTAATCTGGGTCCTTGGAAGAAATAAGGGTAGATTTAGATAGGAGGGCAGTCAAAAGAAAAAGAGGACAATCAGGGTCTGCTAATTCAAACGCACCCACTTCAAATGAAGAAAAAAATGTTAGGATTACTAGGATGTGTAAGCAGTGCAAGGTTGTAGGAATGGAGGGCCATCACCAATTGGCTTATTAAGTACAAAGACTCATGCCATTCAGGGTATTAGCATCAAAATCAGAGGGTGGAGGACAAAAACATTGAAAGCATGTTTAATTTCCCCTATTTTCCCCAAACATCATTCACTAACACCCCCAAGGACCTTGAGATCTGCTCAAGTGTCCAGTTCCACTTCAGTTCATGACAAGCTACTGGGTCAAACCATGAAGTTTAATCAAGAAAAGAAGCCACATTTTTTGTGTAAAAAAATATTTCTTATCATTTCATTTATCTTCAATTCCTAAGTTTTACCTCTTAAAACTTAGCCATACCCCTTCACTCACCCCACAAAGTCATATTACCCACTAATGTACTATTTAACTCCCTAACTCCCCCCCTTCCTTAATTCTATTAGAATCTATGAAAAATCTCCGAAAAAATATGTATAAATACCCTCCCCCTAGCACTATAGCCATATAACCCTTCCTTGGGAAATATTAACCTATCAGGGGTTAGTATTAGCCGCCCTTTCACCCTAAAAACTATGATTTTGGTCAAAAAACTATGGTCAAAGGTCAAAAAATCCGAAACCCCACCCTCATCAACCCCTATACCCCTTTTTTCCGCCCAAAACGCATTTTATTATAAAGTTTTTTAATTAAAACATTATAAAGTGGGCGCCTAACCCATAAACCCGAAACCTAATGTTTTTTGCCCACCCCCTCGCCCAATTTATTTAAAAATATTAAAATATTGCGCGGGTCCCCCTCCGTTAATGGCCGTCACATTGGGTTCACCGTCCACCGCCCGATCACCGACTCTGCCCATCCAACAGCGGGTGGTCATTTTCATATCAAAGGTGCCCGAACTTTTGCGTCTGTGGGATTGGCGGTATTGCCGCCGTACCCCCGCCACGCGTCAGCCTCCCATGGTGTTCGGAGCCCCCCCCTTGAAACCACTTACCACCCTTAGGCCCTCCAGGGAAACCACTTACGGCCCCGTCCTCCACGCTGACGTCACACCCCCGTCAGCGTGACGTCATCCTGCCTATTTCGCCACCGTACCTCCACGTTGCCTGTCTGCCTGTCCACCCTGCCACCGTGTCACTGCCAACTGGGCACCCACGTCAGCTGCCACGTCACCCTGTCGTACTTCGGCCCATGATGACGTCAGCATGAAATCATCACCAAAAAGGCACCAAAGGGCCAAAAATGCATAAAAAGACGCGAATTAGCCGTTATTCTTCATTCTTATTCGTTGTTTCCGGAGCTCCCCTGCATGCAAAAACGACGTTCAACGGTCGAAATCCAAATTTTACCCGCCAAAGTTTCTTTCGCCCTCATCGTCGACCCAAGTACCTACAATTTTTCAAGTTCGACGCTTCCTACACCATAAAAACCAGGTATTTGCCACACGCGACCCTCTTTACCCCCCATTTCTCCTTTGTTCTCCTAATTTCCTGCAAAAGAACTCTGCTAAAGTTCCTCACTACTAAATTGTCCACTGAAATTACTTAAGAACCTGGTCAAACCCCTGCGCGACAAAGCTCTGGCAGAAACCCGTGCCCCTCTGCGAATTCACCATAAAAACAATTGGAGAAGCCGAGCTACCGGCTAAAAATGAATACAACAGTTCCCTCACTCCTGTTATAACAAATTCCCTTGAAACAACCAACTAATTAGCTCAAACACACTCTGGTTCTTCAAAACAGAGTGCCCAGCAGTTCATTAAACCTGTAAGAGTCTCCTTACATTGTCAAGTTGCTCACTCCCAAGCAGAATTTAGCAAGCATTCCTCAGCCTTTGTACCAAACCTGAAAATCAAGTAAAACATCCAGTTAAAACCAGACATGGCCACTCCATCTGCACTGGATGTAGCTCCTGTGAATCAACCTAGTAAAGAACTGGAAGCAATGCCACTGGTAGACAGTGATTTCCTCATTACAGACTTTGTGGCAGAGAGGAATCACTTACAGACCTTCTGCCAGCTA
>APFE031004315.1:20433-92606 GCA_000404065.3 Pinus taeda | reverse complement strand
ATTATGAATTTTTAGGTTTTTAAATTATTATTGGCTTACTTTTATCTCATCCTTCAAACAAATTACTCTTATAACTATTTATCCTCCACTTAAGCTTTTCTATTATCATCATTCTCCTATAACTATTTATCCTCCACTTAAGCTCTTCTATTATCATCATTCTCTTATAACTATTTATCCTTAGATTAAACTCTTCTATTACACTTAAGCTCTTCTATTATCATCATTCTCTTATAACTATTTATCCTTAGGTTAAACTCTTCTATTATCATCATTCTCTTATAACTATTTATCCTTAGGTTAAACTCTTCTATTATCATCATTCAAAATGTCCAGATGATTCCTATTCGGATTTGAAACATTGACAAAATATGGTTATTAATGTGGATACTCCTAAGCACAACTCAACAGAAATGAACCACAAATATTTAAAATCCAGAATTATCTCATTTTACTAAAAAAAATTTAAATGAAATAGCAAGAGAAGCCACTACCTCCAATTTCTTAAAAACTGTTGTAACAATAACCTAATTCCTCTTTTGCCTGATTAATCATAGATTACATAATCGATATAATGATTAAGCATTTTGCCTAGATTAATCATAGATTACATAATCGATATAATGATAAAGCATTTTTTAAATTAAGCTCAGCTCTAGTGTGTGCAGAAATTAGAAAATTTAGGGTTTCAATGGGCAGTCTTGCGCGTTTGGCATTCTCATCGCATCTGAAATTGGCCAACAACATTAATAAGGATCTCTGGTCTGGAATTGATGCCAAGGTGGCTCTAAAAAGCTCAAAATGAAGGCCATATCGCTCAAAAAAGACATTGTAATTAGAAAATTTAGGGTTTCAATGGGCAGTCTTGCGCGTTTGGCATTCTCATCGCATCTGAAATTGGCCAACAACATTAATAAGGATCTCTGGTCTGGAATTGATGCCAAGGTGGCTCTAAAAAGCTCAAAATGAAGGCCATATCGCTCAAAAAAGACATTGTAAAAAGCTCTCCAATTTGTTACATACGTCGTTGGTTAATAATAATAACAAGAATTCAAGTGAAAATTCTAGTGCATACCTCTAGCTGGAAGAATGGAGGCAGCGGATAAAGGAAACTACACCCGTTATACAACGCAGGATCGGAAGGTTCGAGAGATTCCGGTTTATGGAGGTCTGGCGAATGCTCCAAAGCATTAAGGCCGGAGGTAATTAGGAGGTCTGACTCCAGCGTTGAATTAGAATTCATTAAAATCGTAGAAGGAGAAACCCATTTAGCAACGCAAGTTTGAAACCACCGGTTAAGTTTATCTGCGCCCAACAACGCAGACACGAAATTAAATGAAGGTTCTGAAGCATTAGAGCCTGAATGGTCTAAGGAGTCCGTCCCCAACGTTGGCAACCGTATCGATGAATTAATCTCATTATCCGTTTCTAACAGCACTGAGTAGTTAATAACCTCATATAGCATTCCGGTCTCTAGCAACAGCATAACTGCTGACACCGGGGCCAAGGGGAATAAGGAATTACCTACAATTGAGATAAGAATAGAAAAGGAGGCAGGAATTCGTTGCTCGAGGTCTGGAGAAGGTGAGTGAAAGATTGGGGAAGGTGAATGCATGAATGGAATTATGGGCAACTCTACTAGCGTCCCTGGGCTAGGTTAAGACTTTGACATTCAGTATAGTAGTGAGCTAGGTAGAAATAAGGACGTAGGAGAGGCCACTGACAACGGCAGTCCAACTGGAAGCCCTGTTCGCAGCAACACTTGGGAAGAAAACCAAGAAATGGGCAGCAACACGTATGAAGGAAACGAAGAAACCCAAGAAATGGGAAGCAGCCACAGTAATTTAGAAAGCTTGAAATATGGGATTAAAAGCCAAGAAATGGGCAGCAACACGTATGAAGGAAACGAAGAAACCCAAGAAATGGGACGCAGCCACAGTAATTTAGAAAGAAATATGGGATAAGAAATATGGGATTAAAAATTAAAAAATTCTAGGGTCCGATTAATAAAAAAGAAAAAGGATTTGATATTATTGAGTTCGTTGGAAGCAACTATTTAGGTAAGGACTGCAATGTTCACAGTAATTTAGAAAGAAATATGGGATTAAAAATTAAAAAATTCTAGGGTCCGATTAATAAAAAAGAAAAAGGATTTGATATTATTGAGTTCGTTGGAAGCAACTATTTAGGTAAGGACTGCAATGTTCCCTAAGACTCTGTCAACAAGAACTCCTCAGGATTCAAAATCCTAGGTTCCAGCGTATCATGCGGAGTTAAACCCAAAAGCGTATCATGCGGAGTTAAACCCAAAAGAAAGGTAGTTAATTTGTCTTCTCAAGAATTAAGTATGGAGGTTATTAATATTTTCAACCAGGGTTTAGGATTTGCAGTTGCTCTTAAGAACTTCCTTGTAGAGAGTATTATTTGTGGCATTGAGTATGGGACAAATAACTTTTATTTGGAATATAAGAAGGCATTAAGACAAGAATTTTCCCTCATAATGAGAAAGGCTAAAGCTCCCAAGAGTAATTTAAGTAAAGAATAACAAGTTGCATTTAAGTCCTTGCAAAATAATGATAAAATTGCGGTTCTTAACGTAGATAAGGGAGGGGAAATCGTGGTCTTAGAGAAAGAAGACTATATTTGTAAAATGAATGAACACCTTAGTTGTGGCAGTTATAAGAAGCTTAATGCTAATCCCATTCCCAAGATCATGAGAGAAACGAGAAAGAAATTTCGGATTCCAACCTTGATGAAAAATTAAAGAAAAGATCAACTATTTCTTGTGAAATCATCCCAAGAATTTATGGGTTTCCCAAGATTCACAAAGAAGGGGTTCCTCTTAGACCAATAGTTAATACCATTGGTTCCCCAGCCTATGAACTGGCTAAGTATGTTTCCAAGATCCTAAAGCCTCTTGTTGGAAATACTAATTCTTTTATCAAGGACTCCCATGATTTTGTGAATCTTATCAAGAATGAGAGGTGGATCAAGATGGCATCCTGGTAAGTTTTGATGTGGTATCCTTGTTCACATAGATTCCCTTGGATGAGTCTATTTAGGTTATAAAGGAAGTTACTGATGCAGAAAATGCAAAACTTGCTGAGATTTGTTTGTCGTCAACTATTTTCACTTTCCAAGGAGGATATTATGAGCAGACATTTAGGGTGGTAATGGGATCACTCCTTTGGCCAATTGTGGCCAACTTATACTTGAAATATTTTAAAAAGAAAGCCTTTGAATCATACCCTTTGAGGTCGTCTTGGTGGAAGTGATTTGTTGATGATACTAAAGTTAAATGGACTCATGGTACGACAAAACTTGATAAGTTTTTATGCACCTTAACTCTATATCTCTCAAAATAAAATTTACTATGGAGTTGGAGGAGAACAAGAGCATCCCAATTTTAGAAGTTCTTATCATCAGAAAAGAGGATGGATCATTAAGGCATAAAGTATTCATGAAGTCAAATCACACAGAAAGCTACCTCCTCATCCTATTATCATCCTTCCCAGAGGTTTGGTGTTCTTAACACTCTTGCATTTAGAGCCCTTCAAATATCCGACTCTGAGCATCTAGAAGAAGAAAAGAGGCCTTTATCTTCGGTATTTAAGGGTATAGGCTATAAATAAAAATAAATTAAAAAATCTATAGAGAGAGTTGGAAGGAGGGTGTTATCTTAAAAGCCTCAGGCTCAAGCCCAACCTAAGTGTGATAGAATATTCCTACCATATATTCAAGGGGTGATAGATAAGATTGCCAAAATATTGAGAAAGAAAGACCTATTCACATAGTTCACAACACCTTGAACAATTAAACAAGGTATGAGGTCTGTCAAGGATAATATTGATAGACATCAACTAAAGGGAGGCTATAAAATTAATTGGTCTTGTGGAAAGAGTTATATGGAAGAAACATGTCGTTCCCTACAAAAGAGACTAAAAGAACATGGAGCAGATATTAAGAATGGAAAACATGGAGCAGATATTAAGAATGGAAGGTCTCGCACTTCGACCCTTGTAGAAAATTCCTAAAAAACTAAGAACCATGTTTGTTTGGACAACACCTTAATTATCACAAGGGAAGAGCGATATTAAAGGAGGAAGATTAGGGAGGCCCCTGAGATTATAAAGCATTCACAGAATCTCAACATGGACAATGAGATCAAGATCAGTGGAAATTGTCTACCTTTAATCAAGCAAACGAGGACCATCAATTCTTCTCGAGTATAGCTTTTGAGGTAACTGTTTCCTCTCTTATCCTAGTAGAACAAAAAGAAATTAAAATAACCATCTAATCTTATATTATAAATAAATTAAATAATAATTTCATTATTCTTTAATAATATTATAAAAATTTAAAAGTAATAATATTATTTTATTTTATAATATTATTAATTAATTAATTATTCCTTTTAAAAATAATTTCATTTAATAATATTTAATTAAATATTAATGTAATTAATTAATTTGATTAATTTATTTAATAAAAAACTAATTATCTATATTATATTATTACTAAAACAATTTACTTATTATTAAGTTTATTAATTTATCATTATCTATAATAATATTTATATTATTTTAAAATCTATAATTATTAAAGCAATCCATTTAAAATAATCTAATTTTTATTTCCATTTTTGATATCATTTTATATAGTTATATTTTAATAATATTTAAAAATTTTAAATCATTTTTTTTTAATTTAATATTGATTATTATAAAATTTTAATAAATATATATTTTTAGTTATTGTTATAAATTTGAAAGGAATATTATTAATAAACCTATTATTATGAAATTTTTTAGGTTTTTTTTAATTTATTAGTGGCTAATCTTATGCCATCTTCCAAAATAAATTACTCTTTAATACTATTTATCTTCTGTTTAAACTCTTCTATCATCATTTATTCAAAAAGTCTTGATGATGGATCCCTATTGGAATTTGAAAAATTGACAAAATATGGTTATTGTTGTGAGTACTCTGAAGAACAACTCAACAAAAATGAACCACAAATGTCTAAAATCCAATAATAAATCATTAATTTTTTTATATTATAAAATTTAAACCACCAATTTTATTTTTTATTTTATACCAAATATTTTCTACATATAAATTTTAACTCCATAAAAACAAATATATACATAAGTAGGTTTCCTATAACTTCTTATTACATCTAAATAAACTTTGAATAAATGGAGAGGGTTGTTGACATATGCATAAGAAATTCCGAAAAACAATTACAAATTAGGTTTTTTAAATAGCTTTATATATTATATAGAGGAAGTTGGAAAGATTGAAAAGGTTATTAAGATAATCTGATGTTTTCTTTTTGTTTCTTTTTGAGATGTTTTAAAATTAAAATAATATAAAAATTAACTTATTATTTATAATTTTTTATAAAAAATATTAATTTTTGTGTTTTTTTAAGGTTATTAACGATTGGTGGGAGATTTACCATGAACAAAAGGCTACAGAGAAATCCACAATGTTTGCGGTCATACTCATTTGGTTTTTTTTAGGGATTCTATTAAGGAACAATATTACCTTGTTGGAGGCTACGATGACTAGTACATGAGATGGACCAGACTATGGAAGGAGAGGGACCAAGCAATGCTAAAGTTCACACATATCTTCCATACCTTGTGCACCAAGCTGGGTATCAAAGACACTAAGTGAAATGTAGTGCTCAAGTACCTTTGTGGTATGCAAAGATACATCCAGACAGAAATGGAGTTTTTGTACATCTCCTCACTAGTGTGATATACCACTATGTTATCAAGATTGAGTAGAATTTAAACAGAAGAGGTAGGAGTTTGGATCTATGAATTCCTCATTGAAGTAGTGCAAAGGAAACCCCAACTAGTAGAATAGAGAACAAAGTGTAACAACCTTGGTTAAAAATCCATGTAAAAATATATAAGACCATGGTTGATGAGACACGTATTCCAAGCTGAATGGTGGGGAAAACATCCTAGTAGGTGTTAATTTGGTTATTAATGGCTATAGAAATTGGCAAAGGCAATGGAAAGGGTTTTGGAAAGGCATGAGCAATTAATTGACATTTATTTATGAAAATAAAGGAAATTAGGAGAAAAGGAAGGTGAAAAGTCACAGGTTGCATGTGAGGAGGAAATTGTAGGAAAATAATGGAAAATGGAAAAAATAGAGGCCTCATTAATAAAAGGATTATGAGGATCATTTGGTAAGATTTTGACAGGCTTTGGTGGAGCTCTCTTTTATTCTCTCTCTCTCATACTATTGGACACTTAGAGGTTTCTTGGAGCATTCTTGGAGAGTGTAGCATAGTTGGAGTTTTGGAGCAAGAAGGAAAAGGAAGAGCAAGAAAATGTAAGAGGACACCAGGATCAACAACTACAATGGTTTTTGCTTGTCGTACCAAGTTGCATGCATGTTTTCCTCACTAGTTTTTGGCATGCATGGCATATGCATTAGTTTGTTGGTTATGATCTTTCATTGGCATGGAGGATGGTTGGGATTGACAGTGGATTGCCTAGCCTTTCCATTTCTTGGTTGCCATGGAAAAGGTTGGTTTATTTCATTATTTTATTTTGGTTGGTTCTCATGTTTCCTTAGCTTGGGTTAAGTTACTAGTCCTAGAGCCTTGGTTGGGAAAAACGCTCTCGAGCCCTGGAATACTTGGAAAGAGACCAATCTGATGATGGTTTTGTGATGTACTACCATGAGGTGGAATCACTGTTTGATGGGTTAAGGTGGATGGCCTCTGAAAGCCCTAGATGATTTTTGATTGATGTGTTATATGGGATCCCACATTCATGCTTAGAATATGGCATAGGGGGTGAATCGCTGAAGAGAGATTTTGCTCAGCCATTTTACGGTCGGATGGAACGTGGAAGTACCATCCCAAGTTTGGATTTTGCATCATCAATATGAGGTTAATTCTCCTTGTATTTCTATGAGTACTATATTGGTTTATATGTCGATTATATGGATGTTGTTTCCTTGGTATTCCTGTTGTTATTATGCTAGTTATGCACATGTATTATGCCAATGGCTATGTATGGTTCTCATCATGTTTTCACTTGTAAATAAATGAATAATGTATCTATGACCTAATAGATGATAAAGCGACTAATGTGTTGAGGCATCAATGCCTTATAGTGAATCTCAGATAAGCATGAGACCCCTATTCTCAAGTATGTTATTTACACATGTAGACTAGATATTTGTGATATGTTTGGAAAAATATCAGTCATGGATAGTAGGGGTCCAATCAAGGTATTATTCAAGTGATTGCATTAGCACTATTATTTACATGTTATCTTAATGTGCTAAAGGTTTTATTCAATTCTGGGCAGTGTGGGCTGTGGGCGTGAAGTTGTGGCTTAAATCCTGAGATTATTGGCACAAAAATGAGAAAAATAGCCCCTGTACGCTGGGTTGTAGGCCTGTGAGAGCACCCAGACATCCCTGGACGTTGGCATGCCCATAACATGAGAGCATACAGAGGTTAAATGGTCCAAAATCTTAATGGGACCCAGGGGCTAGTTGGCAGGAAAGGTTAGGTTGGTTCTTCAGGGTCCTAATGTTGATGTTGAATGTATGTATGTTGTGTTTCCATCGGTTCCACTTCCTTAACATGACTTAGGAGGTCAAATCATATCATAGTGGCCTCTCATTGCATGTTTACCCCAACTGACCAGTTGCTTGGGTAGATATGTTAGGAAGGTGTTACAAAATGGTACGAAAGCATGATTCACTCCTCGGACTAGATGGGTCGTGTGTTGGTCATGCATTCATGTTGGTTGCATATGTGTTCCTTATGCTTGTAGTCCATATGCTTGTTGCATTTGCATGGTGTTGATCATGGTTATAGTGATGTCGCCATGTGAAGGTTGATGGTGTTGTCGTGGAGTATGTCTTCATGTGTGTATGGTTGATTATGCATTTTTATGCACATCAATGTTCACATGTTATCAAGTGCACTTGATGTGGTTGTTGTTGTCATGCATGAGGTCATGGTTTTGATAGTTTATATGGTCATGCATTGATGACTGTACTCTAGCTAGAATGTTGTGTATATGGTTTTGTACTCATGTGTTATATGTCAAAATGCAGTTGTTATGCATGCATTTTCTTGGTTATACTTATGCATGAATAGTAGGTGAAACATTCCTTATGAAGTCATTGTATGCAATTTACATCATCATGCTACTATTGGTTGTTATGATGCTAATGTGTTGGTTGATATTGATCCAGACTTAAACAGGAAGACAACAAATTACAGAGATAACCATATACACAAATATGCAGTGGAAATAATACTTCATTTTATTAATGGAAAACACTGAAATATGCTTACAACTAAAAATAAACCAGCTAGGGTGATGGCAGCGTATCTCTGAGAAGAGATGTGTGGCTACATGCCTTTGAACTATGTTACAATGAGGCTTGAAGGCCTATTTATTGTTGAGAAACAATGGAAAACCCTTCACATTCCAAAACTTGACCCTAGAAAATGAAACGCCAAATTGTGGGCCCCATTTTTGGGTAAGTTGGTACATCAACTTCCCGGGGTCGCGAATTGGTCTTATTATCTCCGTTTGATGCGCATGATAGCCCGTTGGAAAGATATCTCCGAGGACTACGACGAAAAAGAAGATTTTTAGACAGAAAAATCGCTAGCTGGTAGATTTCCCAAAAAAATGTCGTTTAGGGCCTCAAAACGGCTCCGGAAGTTTAGGACCCGAAAAACTGCTAAAAATAGAAAACTGTGCTATAATTAAGGAAACTGAAAAAACTGAAAGAAGCACTAGAGGGGATCCAAGTTGAATTAGCGGGTGGCCACCAATATCCACCTGGATCAGATATAGAGCATGACATGCAGATCACTAGAATGAGGTTGCAACATTAGATTTTGGGGTAAGAGCAGATCGTCATACAAGTATTGTATGTTTGGCATGTAGGTATATTAGTTAATGGATTGCTATATGTATTAGGGTTGTATACATTAGGTTTATGTACATGTCTATTGAGGTTATGGTTACATACATGATAGATTATAGTTCATTAGTATAGTCATATGCACATATATCAGATAGTCATGAATGATAGTAACATGTGGTTGTATGCATCAATATTGTTGTTTTATGTTATATAGCTTGATGATTATGTTGTATGTTGTTGATGAGTATGTTATAGGTTAACTTGTTGTTGTTATATGATAGTTAGCTTGATGATTAGGTTATATGTTTTTGATGAGAATGATATATAACTTATTGTTGTTCTATGCTAGTAACTTAATGATTAGGGTTATGACATTCATGTATGAGATGTGATGTCGTACTAAACTAGTTTGACTATTCATATGTGATTATTATGTATGAATGATAATTATTTGTGAGTTTATGATGTCAACATATTAGTTAGTTATTGTTATGGATATAATGACCTTATTTATGGTTGAGTTGATATGTTATGAAGTTATATCATGCTAATATTGATTGATTGTGTAGACAAGATCGCCTCCCCTGAGATACATTAAGGCATGAGTTTGCTTATGTCGTACATTTGGTTCTTGAATGTTTGATTATGTCGACTAGTTGATTAATTTAACATGGTATGTTTGCAAGTTGGTTGAATGTTTGACGAATTTCATAATATGAGTATGTGTTCAAATGATTTTGTTTTAAGATGATTGCACTAACACATATGTGTTGAGACAGTTGATATGTACTTGAGTGTAGTAGGTGATAGTTGTAGCATTAAGTTTTATGATTGTTAGTTGATTATGGCTTGATGGTCAATCTTGGTAAAGGTTGGTTTCAAATTGACATATATGATTGTCTTGATATTTGGAACATGTGGTTAACATGTGTGAGAAATTGCAAGAAACATGCTTGGTATCAGCATGACAAGGTAAATATTGATGTGTATGAATAACTAACAGTTGGGTGATGTGACTACATAGTAAGCCTCGATTGCAACAAAGGTAAAATGGTAGAAGAAATGAATTGGGTAAGAATTCCTTTGGCTATGTTTGGAAACCCTAATTCCAAACAAATGAGTGCTTTGCATATAGGAAGTCTTCTTAACCTTTATTTTGTATGACATCATGCAACTATGTGCTATAGTCATGAACATGTAAATGACAGGTATATCAACTAGTTTCTAGTTATAGCTAGATGGATTTGTCAAGGGAACTTAATTGCCTTGAGAGATGGTATGTATGTGTTCAGTTACAAGGCAATGTGCTTGGCATAACAAGGTAAGGTAACCAGTGCATTGTTATGTTTATTTAAGCATTGACAATTATGTGTTGATGGTAGTATGATGCAAGGGATTGCATGGAAAAGAGGTTGCCATAAAATCTCGAAGAAGGCTTAGGTTGAGATTTCCCTTGGAAGCACTGGGAACCATGGGGATTGAGTCATGGTGCCTATTATTAGTCTTATGCTTTTGGTATTTTGTGATTTGCTTGTGCTTGCTTTGCAATTTTTTTATATCTAGTGCATCATCATGCCACTTTGTTTGTGGTGTCATATTATTGTTGGTTTTCCATGATTTTTCTTCATGTTTTCTTCTTGGTATTGCCTTTATTTTTTTGAGAATCTTTGGAATTAGTTGAGCAAGGAGGAAGTTAATGGAGCTCGGGGAGAGTTTTGTGGTACCCGATAGGTAAGGTAAAACCTGGATGAAGCTCAATACATGTATAAGGGAAGTTGAAGGCAAGAGTATGACAATCAGTTGGATTGGTTGGGTTCATTGGTGTAAATGGACGATGTTAGGACAATCATGGGAAAGGTAATCAAGAAAGATAAGGTGAATGGATTTGAGGCATCATATGTCTTGGCTATGTTGGGAATCGTTGTTCTCAATGTTGCGCACGTGTTGCACACATAAAGGGAGTTCTCTTAACCTTGACCTTAAGATATCTAGTAATTATGTTGTGATCATGATTATCCCAATGTCTGTATGTGTATACATGTATGTGTGCATGTATTTCGTGCCTGACAGGGTTTTCATGGATCATGGTTTTTTATTTCTAATGTTTATGTGTATATGTGTGTGTATGTATGTCGTTGTCTAACAGGACCATGATTTTTTTATGCTAATGTTTATATTTATGAATGTATTTATGTATGTATGTATGTCATTATCTAACAGGATCATAATTGTTATATATATTATATATATATATATATAAATTATATATATAATATATATAATCCATTCTCTGGCAAGGTCCTTAGGAATGGTTCTTGTGGAGGAATGATTTCTTATGCAGGTGAATGACATAAAGAGGTTCCTAGTTTATGAGGAATGAAGTGGAAGAGTAGCCTTGCCAAACCTATGAGGTCAATATCATGTGGTTATGAGTTGATATTATGTGGTTATATTATGTCTATGTTATGGGTAGGCTATATCGAGGGATGCATCAGTGAAATGAAAGCAGTGTGGTCTGCAACATGCTGGGACAAGCATGGATAAGATACTAGAAGCAAGGTTGCTTGGTAGAGACAGTGTGGTTTTGGATCTATGGTACTAATCTTGTGCATATGTTATATATGTTGTACATGTTGCATATGTGATGTTGTGCTCATGCAGTGTTGTGAATATATAATGTGTGTACATGTTGTTTATCCAATGTTATGTACAGGGTGGTACATATAATGTTGTGAGAATATTGCGTATAGTGCTAGGTATAAATGGTGCTATGTACATGTCGGATATGCAGTGTTGTGTACATATTGTACTTGCACATGATGGATATGTGGTGTTGTGTAAATATTGTACTATGCACATGTTGGATATTCAGTGTTGTGTACATTTGGTGCTATGTACATGTTGTATATGTAGTTCTATGTACATATGGTGTTGTGTGCATGTTGTACATATAGTGCTATATACATATGGTGTGGTGTTCATGATTGTACAAGTAGTGTTGTGAGCATGTGGTGTTATTTACATGTTTTACATGTGGTTTTGTGTGCATGTGGTGATGTGTACATGTCGTGCATATGGTGTTGTGTACATGTGGTGTCGTGTACATGTGATTATGTGCACACGTTGTGCGGGTGGTGCTTTGTACATGTGGTACTGGTGTACATGTGGTATTATGTGCATGTCATACATGTTTTGTTGTGGGCATGCAGTACTATGTATGTGCATTGTGTAGTAATAATATCGTGACATGTCTATTCGTTATGTTGTACTATGTGTATGTTTATGTATTGTGTGGTGGTGTACACTAGGTATAGGGACATGTATTGTGTTGTGTTGTACACTAGATGTAAGCATATGTATTGTGTTGTGTAATACACTGGGTGTAGGTGTATGAGTTTTATGTCAGGTGTAGGTGCATGGTGTTGTATGCTGTGTGTGGTTGTATGTGTGTGATTCACACTATGTGTATGTGCACATGGTTGAGGAGTAGGCACTAATTGTTTGTCAAGTGTGGAAACTGATTTGATATGCATACAGAATAAGGACAAAGGTAGAAGCTAAGGATCGACCAAAGGATAAGTATCAATATTTTATTTTAGTTTAATTATGCATGTTATTTATGATTCTAGTCTATGATGATTACACATGATCTATGATTTTGGTTTATGTGGTTACATGTGAGTTATGATTGTGATCTATGATGGCTGTGTTTTGAGCTAACTTGATATGATATGTTGATACATCATGATTTGGTAAAATATGTTAGTTTGACTTGTTGTGACATGAAGTAAACATGATTACAATTGTACTTTGTTGATGGGCTACCAATGAGGTACGATGTGAATTTATTTCAATTTATTTTAAATCTAATGGAAGTTACGTGCTCAGTACAGGAAGCACGAACATGCCCAGTTGGGTGGTTGAAATTAACAACAAGATTTAACAACAATAATGAAAGGAATTGCAACAAGAAATAGTATGCTGGTAAAGCATTCAGGAGCAGGGCCATTGTGGGACACTGGTACCCAATAGTGTCCATTGATTGCCATGAACATGCTATGACCGATATGATGGTTTTAAGGTAGGGATATGCCTTGGTTTTTGTATCTTTCGATGCGAGGAAGCCTTATCAAGGGGTGGAATTCCCAAGGTGGGGCTGCCAGTGGAACTTGGAAGGTGTATGACTGAATGGAAGGGGTGTCCAGATTGCTCGAGGGACTGTGTAGCAGAGAAGGGAAGGCCGAGGATATATTTGTTTTGGTCATTAGCATTTCCAGATGGAATCAAATGCACATTCAGAGTGTGCCTTGAAACAATGATATGATAAATTTTCACTGAGAGGACAAGTGGCACATGTTTGTAGCAATGGACATTGGATGTAGATTTGGCAGTGGATTCTGGACTTCCTGGAAAGAAGGTGAATCTTGGTACTACCTTTGAGGTTGGAGGTGTGAGCCTTTGGATTCCCTTGTTGATTGATACAGGCATCGTATCCTTTTATTTGTTGGTCAAGCAAATGTATATATGCATATATTATTTTAAATATTGTATCGAGCTAGTTTATAAAGCTCCATAGATAGTATGTTTTTTTGTTGGTTGAAGCAAATGTGTATAAGTATATGTGGATTGTAAATACTGTAACGAGTTGTTTTATAAAGCTCCAGTAAACCGTATTTTTTCATGTTTTAACAAATGGGCATTGTAAATGTAGAATTTTTCTACACATCAACTAGCTTTGATACCATGTATATTTTTTTGACAAATCAACTAGCTCTGATACCATGTAGAAATTTCACCACTTGTAGATCAAACTGATATATGCAATGTACTAAAGCATAATACTGATCTACTTCTACAACCAATTTAGCGGAAGCTTAATTGAAAATGAGCAACATCAAGCATGAACACATATAACTAATAAGAAGGAATCAATCACACATAACAAAGAAGATACAACCAGGGGAAAGCACCAGCCTAAAACCCCATCTCTATTTTATCATATAAGTGGAAATATGTCTGGATTACACAAAGCCTTAGCTCGGAAGCTATCCATCTCTCAGTACGATCCCTCTGCTACTCATAGACAGTCAAAGGCTTCTCACAAACCTTCTCCTCTACCCTCTAAGCCTCCTATTTCTATGCACAGTTTTTTCTAGGTCCTCCAGCTACAACCTGTGTGATTCTCACCTCACACACAACATTGACCTCTGAAATATCTACACAAACCTGAAGGAGATAAATCCTCATCATGGGTGAGCTTCCTTTATAGGAAAAATATTCATCCAACTGAGAGTACACTGTCCCTTCTATGATCTCAACTATTTCTTTGTTTGAATTGCCATGCATCAGTTATCTATGAGGGAATACTCAGTTATCTGAAAATAACAGTTGTCACATGCATGCAAGCATTAACAAACTGTATCTCATTAATTTAACAACTTGTTAAATTAATCTAACTAAACTTGACTAAGTTAAACTAAGTCAATTGATCCTCTCAGTATATAACTCATCCTTAATTCCTCAACCAGTGGAGCAAATAAAGGACACATTCACCAATCAGTGGAGAAATAATTGCATGTTCTCAGAAAGACTTCAAGTTTGCTTTTCCTTAACTAATTAACTCATGGAGAATTAATTAATTAATATTGCAAACTATTGGTAAGACCAAATTCGAATTTACTTCTTATAGATAGATTAGGGACTGCTATAAGTAGGAAGGGACCCAAAAATGCTATTTTTAGAAGATGTTATTTTTAGCAGTTTCACCTCTCACTACTGCCAGTGATCAGGGATACCCAAGTTTCGAGTTGTTAACCATGCCTATTCAAAAATAGAGTTGTTTTCCATGGAAATTATTTGGGTGATCACCATGATGTGCCTTTGATGCAGGAAGTGGATGAGATGTAGAGGTAGTTGATGCATGTTCCCCTCACCAACCCACGGATCCATGCCTATATGGGCCAGGTTGCCATCATTTATTCTCCAAGCAAGGCCCACTCTGATGAAGGGCATAGTATGTAGGATAGCTTTCCAAACCATTAATATCCCTGAGTGTGCCCTGGTTGGCATACGAATCTAATCCATGAGCTGGTGAGGCCATATATACTTGTGGCATGTTACAGTGGTCCAGAGGTTTAGTGAAGTGAGTAGGATCCATCCCATATTGGATGCTAGTACCAGAGAAAAGACAGAGAGATCTTTTAGTCCCCATCCACCCCATTTATTTGGGAGAGATATATACTTCTAGCCTACCCAAGCAAAAGGTTTCCGTTCTTTTTGACCATTCCAAAGGAATCTACAGCATACTTTCTAAATGCGAGCAAGAATTCCTTTGGGAATCGAGGCCAACGACATCTAGTAGACAAGGGTAGCCTCCAAATTAGATTTAATGAGGACGAGATGATTGTGGTTCCAATTTGTCAAGCACTTCTCAATTTTGATCACTAGCCAAATCCTGTCCACAATCCTGTAGCAGTGAGGCTTGATCCAGAACCCCAAGTATTTGAGGCCATCCTCCAAATGATCATGAAGGTAGGGAAAAAATTGATGAGAAGTTATGGCTTCCCGGGGGGATGTATGGGAGATGGGAGTGGGCCATGGTTGATTTGGAATGATTCACTTCCATGCCAGTGGCGGGGACAAAAAGAGTGAGGATGTCATGGAAGGTAGATGACTCCCGTTGGTTTCCATCAAGGAATATAAGGATGTCATCAACAAATAAACGATTAGTGAGGTAGTACTATTCACTCATTTTCAACCATTGTAGGTGCCCTTCCCTCTTAGCTGATGCAATGAGCCTGCTGAGGCCTTCCATTACGATCAGGAAGAGAAGAGGAGAGAGAGGGCAGCCTTGTTGAAGGCCTCGCTCAACATGGAAAAAGTGTGATGTTGAGCCATTAATGAGTACACTGGAAGACGTCGAGGTGATGTAACACATGACCCAACCAGTGAAGGGAGGGGGGAAGCCCAGATGGATGAGGATCATTTTGACGTAGAGCCAACTGACCCTATCAAAATCTTTTGCTAGATCAATTTTGAGGATTTCCCCTTTTTCCTAGTTGATTTTGATAAAATGGAGGGCTTCTTGGGCAGTGCCAATGGCTTCATGGATTTGTCGATTATGTAGGAAGGAAAATTACTCAAGGGAGATATGGTGATATAGGATGGGATGGAGTTGTTTAGCTAGGATCTTGGCGATGATTTTGTATAAGTAGTTACAAAGGGAGATGGGACGAAAATCATTGAAGGATGCAGCGGAGTCAGATTTGGGGATCAGGACAATGAAAGTGGAGTTGGTGGCCTCATACATACACCCGGTGGTCCTGCATTCTTCTACCACCCTGAGCAGATCATGTCCAATGAGTTCAAAAAATGCAAGGTATAATTTAACTGTCCAGCCATCTAGCCCTGGCCTACGATATTTTTTGAACCATTTCAGAGTCCCTTCTAGTTTCGCATGTGTGACAGGGGATGTAAGCTCTTCTGTTGTGTCCATATCCACAAAGTTGGGGAAGTGACCCACAATTCTAAAATTTTTAGCCAGGTTGGCACCAGGGGGTGCCTTATGAGGTGATGGAAATGTGAATTCCCCTATAGGGAGAGCTGGCTGTAACTTGATGCCATGCTACCATCTTCCATGGGAATATTCCAGATAGTATTGGTGAATTTCCTTCCCTTGGCATAGTTTTGAAATAACTTGGTGTTCTCATATCCAGCTTGTAACCAAACCACTTGGCTTCGAATTCTCCGTGTCTCTTCCCTCTCCTTAGGAATTTTAGATCTCTGATTTTCCAGATCTATGAGGTGAGACTCTACATCAGCTGATATGAAACCCCTATTCTGGTCATCCAGGAGAGTGGCCAGGGATAACTCAACTTTGGCAAGGGTGTTGTCATCATTCCTTGCCTTTTCCTTTGTCCAGTGGATGGAGAGTCAGTTGAGCATAGAGAGATTGTAGCAGAAACCTTCTGCCAGAGATCTACCCCTAGTTGGCAGATTTTCATGCCAGAAATTTATGACCAATTTGAGGTAGGCTAGATCCCTAAGCCAGGTTGAGTTGAACTTAAAATATGCCCTTGGTTTTTTGGTGGTCTAGAAATTTCCATGTAAATGGGGGAGTGGTCCGATATACCACAATATCCAACCCATTGTCTGTATAGGGAGAGATTTTGTATCAGAGAGTCTTTGATCAAGCATCTTTCCAGTCTCCTAACTATAGCAGCCTGCTGATGCCTTGAAAATCGTTGCATCAACATCGGGGGATAACCACCTGGTCCAGACCTTAATACAACTCCTTTTCCGTTTGGGATGGTGGCTCCGACTGGATATAATGGGACTAGTTTCCTAATGATGAATAAAAAGGGGATGGATGAGTGACTGGTTTTCTAATAAGTGATAATGAATGAATGACTTAATCTAAAAAGCGAAAACATAAACAACTATTCTATCCCAGGAAAGCTTCTATTCTTAAGTGCAATGTTTGATGATCTCTGTTCATCAATAGGCATATAAATGACACTATTCAATAAACATAGATATTCCTTCATATAATAATTGATTTGTTCAAATAGTTGAACAAAGTAATTAATAAAACATTATTACACTTGTCTTTTTATATTACTGATACATGTATGATTAGAAGAAAAGCACGTTGTAAACATCCAATAGTGGAAAGTATAAAGAATGTTGTTAAAACACATGCATATATTCAATAATAGCAAGAATGATCAAATAACAATTCACATAAAAAGAATGAATTCAGACATAGATAGTAGTACCATATGAGCTGCAAATCATTCCCAACATCAATCGCAATTCGAATTCATTCTTTCGACTCAGTGATACTTTTAAATAAAGGAAGTAGTGCACATCCACATAAAAGCTTCGTTATCAAAATTGGAATAATTGGCCCAGTCTTTATAAAAAAATATACCTGAAGTACAGTAGTGACAACTTCAGGTTTAAGTCATATACAAAAACTTACGACCCTTTCTAAATACATGAAAGGGTCTATAAATACTTAATTAAACTAACTAACTACAAAATTAAAATGCTACTAAATTGGTATAACTTGATCTTGAATATCTCCCCCACAACAATCTAGTAGTCGGCAGCATGATTCATCACTCTAGCTGTTTGCCTTTTGACCTGAGTTGGCATATGTCTAGCATCGATTCCACTTCTTGAGGGCGGTTGAGACGAGAATTAAGCTGAGCCGAATAGGTGGCATCATGTATATCAAGAATGATACACCTGATTGCATCTGTTAGGCACTTGAGGGCAGCTCTTTGGCTGTATGGTTTTACTAGGAACAACCAATAGGTGTCCCAAGTTAAACTTTTAATACCTATGATCAATCTCCCATTCTTTTCCAGCTCTTGATAACATGATTGCTCCAATGTTTTGGCCGATAGTAATTTACCCGAAGACTCATGCTTGTGTTTCGCTGGGTTCTATCTCCATTCCCGTATAGGTGCTGATTCAGTTTCATTTTCATCTCTGAACTTCTCCATAAATGTTTTATTATACTTCTTCTCTAGTTCAGGTAAATGGTACATTTGTCTCAAATCATTGGGCTGAAATGAACCGAAAACTCTCCCGTCGATAGTGCAAAATGTTCTGTTTGTAATTGGAATTTCCTCAACTGCCCACCTTACCACATCTGTGTATGGAAGAATTTTCTCTTGAGCCACTATCCGGTGTAGGTAAGAATTGGCCAAATCCTCTAAGGTAGCCTCGGACTTCCAGTTCGAGCCTGTTGTAGCTTGTACTGATGTTTCCGAGGCTCTTCGGCCTTAACTAGATTATAAATGCTCTACCAAGTAGTATTACCGAGACCAATACATGTGGTGTCTGAGATTAATCCTTTTTTACTTGGTCCCGGATCGGCAGTATGTTGTCCTGTTACTGCAGAAGCTGAAGCTGTTCCAAATTTCTTAGACTTCTTCCCCATTTGGCCTAAATTTGCTGCTTCGGAGGAGCTTTATACAAGAGATAAAATGAACGTAATGCAGAGAGTAGGTAGCGCAAACAAAATATGAAAGAGTTATATCAATCAATGAATAATGGAGGATTAAAACAAGACTGCCGCGGATACAATCTCTAAAGAGATTTTGGCATAACTTCTCCATTAATTGGCCTTTTAAACCTGTCAATCATTTAAATGCTCATCATGTCGTTTATTCGCCGAATAATTCATTTAAGCGTGGCTTTGATGTTTTGGCGGTTGGGCGCAATTGAATCACTATCGGGAAGAGAAAGGCTTTTAATAATAATTTAATGCAATATACCCAAGCCTTATCAATCCTTTTTGAAAGTCGCGCTTAGCTTTATCGCAATCGGAGATCGGAGGAATGCTTGAGTAGTTTCATTTGTGTCATTGCGGAATCCCCGATCGGCGATAGCGATATCGCTAATTCACATCGGGAGTTTTTAGAAGAGGGCTTTTAGTTACATGTTACACTCCCCGATCACCGATAGTGATATCGCATCGGAGCAAGGAGAGGGGGCCTTTTGTTATGATTGCTTACCTTCCCGATATCCGATGGTTATTCGCGCTTGTCGCATTGGGGAAAACCAATGGGTATTTTGTTATGCATCCTTTGTTATTGCGATATGCGATCTGGCGATCGCTTTATCGCAATAATAAAGAATTATTCATTTTTTACTATAAGACCGATTATATGTTGACTCAAAAGGTTTTATAATGTTTTGTTTCTTTTCAGACCTTTTGAGGAATGATAAGTTGATACCAATTTTATCTAAAAGGGACCCATTTCATATTATAGTTTTGAAAATAAAATTTTATGAAATGGGGGGTTGTTGTACAACACAACACAACCTCGCCCACTCTCTGATTCTGCTAGGTAGGGAGAGGTTTAATCATAGGGATGTCCAACAGATGATGTTGTTCCAGCAACATCTCCATAGTTTCGGTGATCAAATCCACCTATGCATTTTCCCCCAGGATTCTTCGAAGCCTATGGAGAAGTTTAGGTCACCACCGATGATGAGGTTGTCCGAGGAGGTGATAGATAGGCTGAGGAATCGATTCCAGAAGGCCTCTCTATCGTGGCATGGCCCATATTCATTGATTACTCAAAGATCCATCCCAAGTTCTACTGGAAAAATATCCATGCCTATGAAGCCAGCACCTCCCTAAGAGCTCTTCAGGTTAATGGTGTGAGGGTTATATCCCAGGTCCAATCCACCAGATTGCCAAATTACATCAAGGGATTGAAAGATCCAACTAGGCTTCAAAGAGCCAAGAGTACGGAAGGTTAAGTTAACCACTCCCAAAGTTTCTTGAAGGAAGTTGTTGTCTACAGACTCGGATTCAAAGAGTCTTTTAAGGGCTAGCTTTTTGGGTGAGCTAGCCATGCTCCTACAATTGAAGGAAAGAAAGTTCATGGGGGTGGCGGAGAGTGGGTGTTCATAGCTTTGTTGGGCCTTGAAATTGTCATTCACTTTCATTACATTTTCACTTATATTTCCATATTGTCACCTTCACTCCACCTCTATTTCATTACATTTACCTCCATTTCATTACATTTACCTTACCATTATCATTATTGGGTCACATTTATGTTTTTCCAAACTTTATTAATTCTTAGCATTTTTAAATGAAGTTATGGTTAAAAATTAGAAAATAATGTGCATATGCTTATACCTAACAAGTGGGATGAGATTGTTGACATGTGTAGGTGAAAAGGAAGCTTCTAAAAAACCCTTACGTGGCCTCCCAAAACCAAATTCGAATTTGAGTGGAGAAGATCATGGGATCATAAGGATATGTGTCTCATTTCCTATTTGTATTGAAACTCTAAGAAGACATGTGTCTTATCATTTCCCATTTTGATTGTAACTCTAGAGATATAGGGAGAGATTCATGGACTCTCATTAATGAGATAGCTTCTCATCTTTTTGTATAAATAGGGGAAGTTTTCTCCTATTATTTTTATGTATAAAGTTTGGGAATTGCTCATGTTTTGAATAAAGAAGAAGGCTTGCATTTGGAGCTTCTCAACTTTCCATCCTCATACTTTTGGATCGGCCATTTACAGTGTGTGAGATTCATTTGCTTTCATAGATTAAGATTTATTCCTTTCTTAATTACTGTGTAATATTATGCTAATCAAAGCATGTCAGGAAAAGAATTAAGTTTTACATTCACTGCTTAATCTTATGTAGAGCATTTCAAGAAAGTATTTCTTCCAAAATTGATTGCTTGAGGCATTTATAACAAATAGTGATTTAGTTTCCTTTCTCATGCTTTTATCATGCTTTTTAGATTAAATTTCTTATCTATTGTGTCATCTCATGTTTAACATTTCAAGAAGGTAACGCTTCCGAAATTGATTTCTTAAAAACATTAGATTACACATTCATTGCAATTTTTTACATGTTTTCTTTATGCTTTCCTAGATCATGTTTTCTTTCATTTAGAGTAATTCCTAGTTTAGTTTCTTTCATCAAAACATTTCCTTTTATTCCTTCTTTAGAAATTAGTTTTCAACATTAAAATTCATTAGATTTTGTCCATTAACATTTAAAGATTTCATCTAGAAGCATAACTTTCATTTCTTAGATTAATTTCCTTAGGCATAACAAAACCTGAAAACAACATAAAAACATACTCAACAAAGTAAGAAACAAGGTTAACTAAGCACATATTGTGCACCACACTTCATCAGTTTACTAACCCTGGTCGATAATTTATGCTAGCAATTTAATACATTAAATTGACTGAACACTTTGGCGTCGTTACCGGGGAAGTGTAATTAGGAAACCTTATTTCTTACATCTAAAAAATAAATATTAATAATTTCTAAAGTATGCTCTCTACTTGCACCTTGTTGTGACTTGGAAGATCAAAAAAGAAAATTGAATAAGTTAGCCATGAAAAAAATTTACAATAAAATTCATAGATCTTAAAAAAATGGCTAGGAGATCTAAATTCACTATTCAATCTAGAGATTTATTTAAAATTTGATCTCCAATTTCCAAATAAATTTGTCTCAAAATTTCTAAACTTAAACACTTTATTTCTTAATTCTAATAAATAAATAAATAAATAAAAATAAATAAATAAACAATCATTTTCTTATAAAAACACAGAAAACATTAAAAAAAACAAAAACAAAAACAAAAAACAATTAAAAACAAAACATATAAAATAATTAAACAAAAACAAATAAAATGCATAGAACAAAACAAATCACAAAGAATAAAAACAAAGCATAAAAAAATCGAAAAAAAAACAAACTGTTCATAAATCATTGAAAGGCTAAGGGAAGAGATTGCATAAACAAATAAAACGATGACGAAGGGAGGTTGAAAATGCCGTTGAAACTAATTAGAGAGGCAGCATAGAACAAAGGAAAAATCATGGCAGAAGCAGATGATGCAGTAGCCTGTCTACACACAGTTAGAGAGAATTTGTGGTTTCTCATAGCATTTCTACAAGCATTTCCCAAGGCACTCATGAACCAGAAGGCATTCAACAGTAAACTTGCAAATAAAAAAAAATTCAACCGCAGCGATCGACTTTTGTTGTTGGAGCATCCCAAAAAACGCAGCAACATAACACACGAATTTAAAATGCAAATTACGAAAAAACCTAGGCGAATTAGAAAAATCCAAGACATGGGGTTTTTCAACAACAGGGTGAATTAGGTAACCCAAAATGGTTTTCTGAATTTCACTACTGTTTGAGCAAATTTTATGGTTCTTCCAAGCCTTACTTTCCAAACTGTGTGAGGAAAACCAATTCTTTTTTTTATGCATGAGGTTTTGTTGGAAATAACACATTTAATTCACTAAGACTTTTAATCAAACAATGACTCTTGATCCTCTGCAAAATTTCAATAAATTTACCCTCCTTACATCCTTGAACACTTGGAAAAAATTTCTAACTTAATGCTGCACCCATGTGTATACTCATTTCTCCACGTGCCAATGCAATAAGGGAGTGATTTTGTTTTGAATGCTCTGAAGCGTGAATACACAATCAGTGAATTTAGATTTGTGGTTGATACATTAATGCGACTTGTGCCAGACATGTAGATAGTGACTGATGTGATATGTGGATTTCTAAGTGAGACAAAGGAAGATAATCCCAAGACCACTTTTAATCTGATCAAAGAATACAAGTTTCCACATGTTCACATTTCACAGTTTTATCCGAGGCCAAGAACGCCAGCTGATAGAATGAGAAAGGTCCCTACTTCTAAAATAATGAAACGAAGTTGTGAGTTGATGAACATTTTTGAGTCTTTCATGCCATATGTGAGCATGGGCTATTTCATCCTGTGCATTCAGTGCGGAAGATGAAATTCTTTGGGTTGAAAGATGTCCAAAGAAGGTCCTTAGGTAACAAATGATGATGTGAGCTGTTAATTTACATTTCCATTGTTTTGGTTCTTGGAACAAGATACGAGGTATGTATTGGATGCCTTAGGGAGATTTTGGAAATTTTTGTATAAGCACTGTATATATTGGAGGCATCGGTTAATAAGTAACTCAGAGGTGGTTGCATGAAAATCTTCACTTAGCAGCAATAATTTTCAAAAATTGAATGAAAGAAATCATTTCATTTGTGAAATAATAATAATAATAATAAGTATATGTAATAATAATAATAATAATTGCAATGATTATTACATATGTAATCAATTTATTGAAGCAATTTATAAAGCGAAAAATACTTGCAAAATTTCATTGAAATAAATTTTTTTCGTACAAGTACTTTTTCATATTTTTGCGCTTCACATATTTTTGACAACTTGTTATTTTTGCAACACAAATGACGATTCAATAATGGCTTGCAGAACAATTGGAAAATTATTTAGATGATTTATAAACATTTGGCATTAATATTGTTGATGTGTGTTTTTCTATGAAGTTTTAACTTGCAGGACACAACAAATCTTTGTGATGCCAATCGTTTTACTGAGCACAGTGCATGAAGTCATCCGATAACAGGGAGTTGATTTATTTTTCATGCTTATTTCTTAAAAATGGATTTTTATCGATATCATGAATTGGACCAAATAAAACACTTTTGATTTTCCTTAATCTGTTTCATTTGACATTCAATTTTTGTGTAAGAAACATAAAAAAATTAGATATTTCTTTTTTAACACACTTATGTTCTTTGTGTCAAGTTTTTTTGTAGGTTTGGGATAATCGAATGATCATTGAAGAAAACTAGTTGAGCGCACAATTGGTCTTCAAAGGACCGATTTCATGAGAAATATAAGAACAAGTCCATATCCATATCCATCAAGACCATTACCTTTTCTCCCTTTTGAATTATAAATCCAACCAAGCAATTCAAAACAAACCACAGTTATTTTTCCCAGCAAGAATCAGTTGCTCATTTTCCTTCATTCACATACACTTTCCATCTACTCCACACATAAAATAAAGAAGCTTACTTTCATGCTTATTGCCCATTGTCATTATTATTTTCCATTGTCATCTTCCATTTTCATTTTCCTTTTCCTATCCTTTTCATTTCGCAAATAAACCCTACTTCAATGCAAATTATTGAGTCCATAGTCCTTTGAGTCTAAAAGCCTTGCAAAAACACGTTGAGGCTTGCATGGCTTAATGACAAGTCCTCATGCCGACGAACAATGGGAATACATTAATGTCCCTTGTTCATCGGATCTTCTAGGTACTTGACAACAACAAAATTATTTGTACTTAGCAAGATGTGTTTGGGCATCTTGACTCTTATTGTCATCAATGGTGAGAGTTCTCGTGTTGACTAGTGGCATCCATTAATGGCCATTAAGTCAACAATTTCCTACTATGTTAGACATCAGAACATTTATTCACATAGCAGGAATTGTGCCAATGAGTTTTGAAGATATGAAGACTATAATTTTCATCATTTTGGAGCAAATGTATAAAATAAGTAGCTACAAAACCAGATGGCAGCTACGGAATCAGACGACAACTGCAAAATTAGATGACAGCTACAGAACCAAATAACAACAGCGGAATCAGATGGCAACAACAGAATCAACATTATTCTGTAACAGATTCAACAAGTTTTAGTAAAAGTAATAAAAATTCATCCTAACTCTTTTCTCCATGACTTGTCCAGCCACTTGAAAAAGATTATGATCAAAATTTTGCAGCCACCACACATGTAGCTCATCCATTTCCAGAGGGTAAGTTAGGGTATGTAATTGTCTAACTTTTTACCATAAAATTCCTTAAAAAGCTAGAATGATAATTTTTTGAAAAAACATTTCTCTTCCTCATCTCATAAAATTGTCAATATCATCAGTTGGAGGGGAGGGGGTACATTCATATTCATATTTTGTCGTATTCATATCACATTCAAAATCCCACATACTTTCAAAAGATATTAACTATTACATTATTATTATGAGCATACAAAGGTTTTTCAAAAGTATTGAAAAGATAATTGGATACAAACACAATCATGGTTGTCACATAAGAACCAACTATGATGCAATCCAATAAAGATATACTTTGCAACAATAATAAAATTGTCATTATGCAAAGTTCAAAGATCAAAAATGAATGCAACAATAAAATATAGTTGTAACACCAGAACCAACCATGTTGCAATTCAACTAAAAGACTTTGCAGAAGTATGGAGTTATAAAATGATCTCATGCAAAGTTAAGCTAAATCTCAAGGATCAAAAAGAATTAATGTAATAGATTGCATGAGGACATGCAATAGCTTTAGTTGGGGGGTATGTTGGGCTTTGAAATTGTCATGCACTTCCATTACATTTTCACTTATATTTCCATATTGTCGTCTTCACTCTACCTCTATTTCATTACATTTACTTCCATTTCATTACATTTACCTTACCATTATCATTATTGGGTCACATTTATGTTTTTCCAAGCTTTATTAATTTTTAATATTTTTAAATGAATTTATGGTTAAAAATTAGAAAATAATGTGCATATGCTTATACCTAACAAATGAGATGAGATTGTTGACATGTGTAGGTCGAAAGGAAGCTTCTAAAAGACCCTTATGTGGCCCCCCAAAACCAAATTCGAATTTGAGTGGAGAAAATCATGGGATCATAAGGATATGTGTCTCATTTCCTATTTGTATTGAAACCCTAAGAAGACATGTGTCTTATCATTTCCTATTTTGATTTTAACTCTAGAGATATAGGGAGAGATTCATGGAATCTCATTAATGAGATAGCTTCTCATCTTTTTGTATAAATAGGGGAATTTTTCTCCTATCATTTTTATGTGTAAAGTTGGGGAATTGCTCATGTTTTGAATAAAGAAGAAGGCTTGCATTTGGAGCTTCTCAACTTTCCATCCTCATACTTTTGGATTGGCCATCTACAATGTGCGAGATTTATTTATTTTCATAGGTTAAGATTTATTTATTTTCATAGTTAAGATTTATTCCTTTATTAATTACTGTGTAATCTTATGCTAATCAAAACATCTCAAGAAAAGAATTTTCCCTTTTCCAAAATTGGATTGTGTTTGAAGCATTGGAGCATACAGTGATCTTAGTTTTTATTTACAAGTTTTTGCAATGCTTTCTTAGGATCAAGTTTTACACTCACTGTTTAATCCTATGTAGAGTATTTCAAGAAGGTAATTCTTCCAAAATTTATTGCTTGAGTGATTTAGAACAGACAGTGATTTAGTTTCCTTTCTCATTCTTTTATCATGCTTTTTAGATTAAATTTCTTATCTATTGTGTCATCTCATGTTCAACATTTCAAGAAGGTAACCCTTCCAAAATTGATTGCTTAAAAACATTATATTATACAGTCATTGCAAGTTTTTACATGCTTTCTTTATGCTTTCCTCGATCACGTTTTCTTTCATTTACAGTAATTCCTAGTTTGGTTTCTTTCATCAAAACATTTCCTTTTATTCCTTCTTTAGAAATTAGTTTTCAACATTAAAATTCATTATATTTTGTCCATTAACATTTAAATATTTCATCTAGAAGCATAACTTTCATTTCTTAGATTAATTTCCTTAGGCATAAGAAGCAAAACCCCAAAACAACATAAAAACATACTCAACGAAGTAAGAAACAAGGTTAACTAAGAACATATTGTGCACCACACTTCATCAGTTTACTAACCCTGGTCAATTATTTATGTTAGCAATTTAACACATTAAATTGACTGAAGAAGCTCTAAGAACCCGATCGAGGGATGATTGTCTATTAGAGGCCACTTCTGCCCCAGCTATCAGGATAACTTTGGATAGGTTGGATTTTCTTCCGATGGAGGATTTGAAGGGATGAGAAGGGGGAATCAGACCCAATCTAGTGGGGGAAGGGAAGACCTTGGATGGGTAAGGGCGGGGTCTGAGATTGTAGGGATGGGCCGAATCAGAGGGAATAGAGAGAGGGGAGGAGGGAGCAGGGCGAGAGTTAGGTGGGAAGGATGGGGAAGTAGTAGAGAAACCCGAAAAATGAGAGGTAAGGGGATATGGGATGGTAGAGTGAGTGCATTCTAGGTCTAGAGCAGATTCAGAGTGCATATGTAATGCAGAACATATAGTAGATGAAGTAATAATAGAGTTTGAGAAAAGAGGAGTACCAGAGGTGCGAGCAGCCTCAACAGTAGCGCATGATCTTGTCATCAATGGGGAGGGAGGATGAGGGGCATTGGAAGGTACCCAATGAGATGGTGGATCCTTCCCGATCAATGTCCATGCAGCAGGAGGAGTCGGCTCAGGAATGGATGCTGGAATCTTTTCCGCCATACCTTTAAGTCCCATAGGAGAGTCTGAAGTCTTTCGCACTAATGGGAATTCTTTGTATAGGTGTCCGAATTTATGGCACCTTCGGCATCTAAAGGGGATACCCTCATAATCCAAAATTTGTATCCTCATAAATTCCCTCCATTGCAGAGTTATTTTTTACTCTAGTCCTTCTCATGTATCAAGGTGCGCCAGGATGTGGGCTAAGGATCTGTTCCTGGTTACGGAAAAATACATCTTCAGACCAATACTGTAGAGGAAGGCCGGGCAGCCTAACCCATAATGGTTCAGCCCCAAACTGCTCTCTTTCAGAGTCGAAGAGAGGGCTCCAATGCTTCAGCATGACCGGGGCCATTTTGATGTTACAGTATCATGCAAGGGCCATGTTGGTGTATTCCTCTTGTGTGAAATGGAGCGCAAACCATCCACAGGGTAGGGTCTATAATTCAGGGAGATCTTTGAAGATATTTCCCCAGATTTCCTTAACCCAGAGCTAGAGATGTTCTGCAAATTAAGCATGACCTCTTACCCTTCCCACCAGAACATTCCTAACCATGTTTACTACCTCTCCAATATTTAATCCTTCACGAAATTTGAGGGTGAAATCCTTCCCAGAGGCCTTCACACAC
Organism: Pinus taeda; assembly: GCA_000404065.3. Lineage (NCBI taxonomy): Eukaryota > Viridiplantae > Streptophyta > Pinopsida > Pinales > Pinaceae > Pinus > Pinus taeda. Next base: position 64,297 of record APFE031004315.1, on the reverse strand, counting down.
CTGACCTTTCTTTTACAAGATCTGGGCATGGTAGGATGGTCCTACAGAGGGTCTATCGAAATCTAGTTTTCCTGTTGTAGACTTTGCAGACAGTGTTGGATCCTAATGACTGGGGTTTCAAAACATCCAGATGGTGGAGCCGAGGAAGAAGCCACCACAGAGGGGGGTGGGATGTCGAATTCAAGGGGATGATGTACGAGCATAGCAACCTGATCTAGCCCAGGTGAAGAGGTGAAGTGAGATGAGTGAAAGAGGTTAATAGGAGGCAAGGGTTCAGAGGGAGAGGAGGAGGGTGAACAAGTTGCAAGGAGGTGTAGGGTCACAGGAGAGAGCGGGGGGGAGTCTAGCTCTGAAGAATCGATGGAGAGGGTTGCAAAGGGAAGGGTAGATGTGGATGGCCCAGGTAAGGTAACCACAGGAGGCGAGGTGGTGTGTAACGGTGTAAACAGGGAAAGATGAGCAGTTAGGGCCGACATAGGGTTAGGTCGCCCAAAAATAGGTTGGTTAGGATTAGGGTAAATAGAGTAATCAACCACCTCATAATCCATCTCCTCCATACTATAGCATGAACGGGGATCTGTAACCGATGGAAACCAACAAAGGGCAAGGTGGGTAGCTAACAGGTAGTTATGGGTGACAACAAGCCCAGGTTACGGTGCCTGTAGTAACAAAGGGTGAAAACCAGTCGCAGTTAACCATATCCGCAGCTTGGGACAGTCGCCGTCGGTCCTCCTCTCCATTTGATCAACTTACACATTTGTTTGCATGCCTTTGATAATGAATTATTTTGGTTTAATGTTCTTGAATTTATGGAAAAATATAATATTCTCATTGTTAGTTATTAAAATATTTTATTAGTGATGTTGTTTTATTAAGATATTATGTGAATGATGTTCATAAGTGTTTGATTTCTATGGTGATAATGATAAATCCTAGTGACAACTCAAGAGTTTTCAACACAAATGTGATGATTGGTTTTGCTAGAGTGCTCGGCCAAGGCTAAGGTTTTGGAGTGGTTATGTTTAATGTCTGTAGCATCTTCTGAATCCTGTTTAACATACATCGACCAATCTCCCCAATGTAGGCTTTGCCACAAGAAAAAGGAACCAAATAAACCCCTTTGTGGTGTTTCGGATCGATGGGATCTTTTACTAATTTTAGACATTTGCTAATGGTATTCATGGGTTTGAAGGTGGTCTTTATATTATTCTTTTTTAAAATGTATGAAATCTTATCAGTGGTGCCTAGTATGTATGGAAGGTGTACCTTACTAGCACAATCATCCATAGGTTGTTTGTTTCTAGGATTCTTCACTTTCTTGAAAGCTTTGATACCTCGGTGTCTTCTATATCCATTATTTTCAAAAAAAACTAAGAGGTGGTTCTTCTCTTGATCCAAATGATCATGATCTGAAATACGCATAGCCCTAGTTGCTAGAGTGTTAATCACCCTAAGTTTCTGAGTAGGATGATGGTGAGAGTTGGCATGAAGGTAAAGCTCAGTGTGGGTTTTCCTACGATAGACTTGGTGAGGTATTGAGCCATCTTGGTTTCTCTTGATTAGGATGTGAAGAAAGGGAAGGATTCCATTCTCTTCAACTTCCATTGTAAACTGGATAGAAACTGATTGACCATTAAGGTGTTCTAGAAAAATGTCTAATTTTTCTTTTCCATGAGGCCAAATGACATAAGTGTCATCGACAAAGCTTTTCCAAAGCTTAGGTTTTAAAGGGGAAGACTCGATAGCTTTAGTTTCAAAATTTTCCATGAACAAATTGGAAATGATGGGAGACAAAGGTGATCCCATGGCCACATCGTAAGTCTGCTCATATATGTCATCTTTAAAGCTGAAAAAGGCAGATTTTAGACAGAATTCTACTAATTTACTTGTGATAGGAAATAGGATTTTGTGGACTACTTCCATGGCTTCATCTATGGGAATATAGGTGTAGAGATATTTTACATCAAAACTCACCAAGATGTCATTCTGGTCCAGATTTATCTGTTTGATCTCGTTGATGCAGTGATTGAAATATTTTACAAAGGAGCTCCTTGATGTCATCATTGCCAAAAACTTGCTAGTATCTAATCTTATCAGGCATATTTTGTCTTTGCTTAACTTCCACAACATATTTTCTATTTGAGTGGAAAGGCATCTTGCAAGTACTCGCAGAAACAATCAAGGCATTTGCTAAAATATTCTGGTTTCAGGGTATCACAGACAAACCATAGTCAGGAAAACATTGTAAAAAGTCTAAAACTACATTTCTGTAAGCCCTTAATCTAGGGTGTTTTGCTGAATATTCACCCTTAATTTGTTTTATCCTTAGCTCAAAATCTCCATGCACATAAATCCTTTTTGCTCCTAGTTTCTTTAGAATCTGCAACCCTAAAATCACTGCCTCATATTCTACAATGTTATTTGTGCACTGAAAATTAAGTTTGTAACCATGTCCTTCTGCTCTGTTTGTTGTTGATTTTACAACAAATACACTTGCCCCTACTCCATCTTCACACACAGCTCCATCAAAATTCATATTCCACAAATCTTCTCCCTCTATATTTGCTTCTTCAGTATTAAATTTTATTATTTCTTTATTATTGACTTCGACCTCTAAGGGTGAAACTTCATTTTCTACACAGTCATCATTGTATAAGGTGAAAGAGTCAATGCTTGAATGTATTGAATAGGGGGGATAATTGTTAGGCTTATCTTGATTACTGACCATGTACTTCATGAGTGTTTCCCTATAAAGTCTTCTAGGTTGGCCAAACACATGAATGATGGCATAAGTCATATCCATTTGCAAAGTGCCTTACATCATTTCCCCTCATGATCTAAACAGTAGCATCCCATACTTTGGAGGTATGTATGCTACTACGATGTCCATGACTAGACTCTTAGCAGGTATCTGAACTAGAGTGACACATAAATATTTTATCAGACCAAGACATCTAACTTTATTTAAATAAAAATGGTACAAGTCTTTGTATGGTTTGGTGATTTCTAGCCCTAATTTCTCCATGATAGCCCCGGGCATCAAATTGTGAGAGGCTCTAGAGTCAAGCGTTATATTAAGTAGGATTTTATCATGGATGTCCATGGTTATGTAGAAAGGTGAAACAGTGCCATCCCGAGCCTTATCCTCAACTTCGGATCCAAACAACAATTCAGGACAGTCATCAGTCAAATTTACTGTGTCTGGCCCATCTCCCATTTTTTAGGCTTTCATGACTTGAGTCTTGTATACACTTCTGGTCATCAATTTTGTTAAAGGAATGTGGATCTTTACCTTATCCAGTTCAGTTTCCATATTAAAATATGACTGAGATCTATCACTTTCTTTGACATTTACATTAGGTTTTTTAGGAATTTCTTTTGAGAATCAAGTTTTGGTTGACTAGAGGAAGGGGTAAACTTTTGAGTTTTACTAGAAGAAGTTCCAATAGCTTTTTTGCTTCTTAAGTTGTATTTTTTATGCACCTCTATAATGGAATTTTGATATCCTTGTTTATAACCTTCTGATTCTAATGGGATCTCTTTTGGTTGTGAGAGAAAAGATTGGTCTTTCTCTTCTTTGTTCAAGAATATGTGATCTATCTCACTTTCTTCAAATAGATTTATTTGATTTTCTTCTAGTTCTTCAAACAATTCAATTTCTTCATTAGTATAATTTTCTTGAAATGGAGGCCTCACTAGTTGTTGATCATCGGGGCCTCTCTATTCCCTTTGTTTAATCTATGGTGGGTTTCTCCTAAAGTTGGGGTTTCGAATTTGAGGTCCTCCCTGGGGCTCTCAAGAAGGTGTTATATCTACCACTATCATCCTATCCATCACTTTTTCCATAGTTTTAACTAGATTATCTAGTTTTGAGTCTAATGAAGAGGACGAAGGTTCCTCCTTGATAGTGACCCTTCTTTCTGTTATTACTTTAGCTCTTTTGGCTAATAAATTAGCCTCTACCTTAACAACATTGCTTTGCATCTCTTCAAGAGTGGTTGGGTCTCTTTCTCTTAACTGATGGGTCATGTCTACATCAAATCCTTCTGGAAAATGAATAAGGGATAATCCTATTAGGGGTTTTATAGAAGTTGGAATGGCATTATGGACATGGTTAAAACTAGAAAAATAATCTTCAACAGCCTCATTTGGATCCCTCTTTAAGTTTTTGTATTCATTTAGAATTTGTGAGGTGGGGTGGGGAGAATTTGTGAGGTGGGGTGGGGGGGGGGGATTCTTTTTAGTTTCCCATCTAGTAAGAAAAAATTGGTGAAACTAAGGTAAATCAACTATGCTCCTAGTTGGTAATGCAATATACCACTTCTTAACTTCTCCCGTTAAACTTTGAGCAAACAACCTAATTTTAACAACATCTTCTAAGTTAGAAAAGTCATTCGTTCTATCAATATGTTGTTGCATTATCACAAGACCTGTACCATCAAATTTTGGAAATCTCTGAGCATAGTTTCGTGGGATAGAATTTAAAGGTGCTTGCAATGCCAAAGGAGCATATCTTCCTGGCATGGGTGGTAGGTGAGACACAAATGGAACTACAACAATTGTGGGTATGGAAGGTATGAAAAGAGGAGTAATAAAAAATTAATGTGTAGATCCAGGGATGGTAGGGATTGAAGATGAAATAGGTATAGTGGTAGGGATTTAAGATGAAACATGTGGGATGGTAATGGGAGTAATTACTGGAGAAGTAGTGGAAGTTAAATAAAATCTTAGCGGAACGTAAATAGCAGTATTTTCGAAAAGGGTGGTATGAACAAGGGAAGTTTTAGGTGGGGTGAAAATTTTAGGAGAAATCTTAAGTGGTTCTGGGGATGAAGCAATGGAGAAGAGGATGCAGTTTTAGGTGACTCACAAGATGTTTGTATGGTCTGATCTAGTTCAGATACTAGGTTCTCAAGTTTTTCAAATTTTTTAATGGCATCATCATCAAGATCAGATTTATCAGCTTGAGGTTTTAAAATGTGAGGTTTGAATATATTCTAATCAACCACTGTTTGAGGTATCCAAGTATCTGAATTGGTTCTAAATAGACTATGCTCAAAAGATAGATCTAACCCAATATCAACTTTATCTATATTCTCAAAACCTACAGGGAGAGATTGAGCTTTAGATGGAGGGTTGTTACTCCCTTGTCTTTCAGTTGGACTTTTCCTTCTAAGGATCAGTTCAGGGTTGTCTACAATCTATGGGAGATTGGGATCTAGGTTGGCTCTAGTATGTATTCTTTTGGGAGCGATAGCTATTACAAAATATGTATAGTTATCAAACTTTATACACACTTATGAATAACAGACAGTCTTAGCTCAGATTTTAGAAATGGAAATTTTAAACATTGAGATGAATTTTAATTTTTTGGGAAACTTAAATATGAATGAAGCTTGTTTGGTTCCCCAGTATGGTCACTAGAATGTTAGCACTCTGTATTTCCTAAGACTGTGAAAGAAATACAAAGGTAACCACAAAACCACTTTGGAAGATGAGATCTAGCCCTGCTATCTTCAGAGAGGGATATCTCTTTCAGCCTTAGATTTGTTTGTATTGATATATTAGGCTAGTTATGAAAGTTCAATAATTTGGTTTTAGATTCGGTTTGGCTGTTTGGTTTATAATGTAACAGTACACCATTGGGTAATGGAGTCAATATACTTCAAATGGATTTATTTCATCATTTACAGACAGATCTAATAGGCAAGGTAGGCAGACTTACTGGGACTTATATGTTTGATGAGATGGACAAATAAGAAATGATCAAGTGTCCATTAATCAGAGAGAAATCAAGAATTATATTGCTTAACTTTAGTAGAAAACATTGAAATTGTTCAAAAGGGAGAACTGACTGTACTTAAACAAATTTAGGTTCATAATTTTCTTTGAACAAATAGATTAGAAAACATATGTGAAATTACAAAGAAAGGAAAACACAATAACAAAAGAGAATATTACTTTACCAAAAATCTGACACAGGAATCTTGAAAAAGCTTATGTATTACTAAAATGTTTCCATCGGAACACTATGGAACAACTTTACATCAATGTTCCTTTCTTTTACATAAACATCAACCTCTACTACTTCGAATTATGAAGTAATTATAGAAAAATAATTACAACCCATCTTGATGTCAAAATATCAAGTCATAATCCTAATATATCTAAAATAGATTAGATAAATAGTAAAAAAATTTAGGAATTCAGAATTGCTGGAGCGACTAGCACTATTGTCAAGGATGGATGTTGGTGACTGATCCCAAAATGGTGTTGCCTTGTTGTCTAAGATGAAAAATGTTTCACTCAAGTAATTCACACAACGGATCTCATTGATCTTCACTAGGGTTAGAAAGTTTTATTAGCTTTCTATAGGATTCATTAACTTCGGTATATTTCTAAAATGTAGGCTTGTTGATGAAAATATGTTTGATCTCATGTTTAATGATAAAATTAAAATCTAAAGTCTCTAGGAAGGCTTTCCCTATAATACTTCCTTTTACCCCTGCAAATTTAGATTTATCTTGGGCAATAGTAAATAGTTTGTGGTTGTAGTCATTCAAACTAATCAATCTATCATTCATTTCTACCAACCCTGGTAGCCCTCTTTGATTTAGAAAATCGAACTTGGTATGAAAGCTATGAACAACAGATTCTAGAGACTGGCACTTATTCTCTAGTTGTATCATGAGGTTCCTCTTCTGTAAAACTTTATTTATCTCCAGAATGGTTTCTGTTTTGTCTACAATCTAAAGCTCCTCTAGTTCTTCCTTGGTTTTATAATTCAAAACCTTGATCAAGGCTATTGCTTCAGTTGCCTTATCTCACAACGTTTCTCTTACCTCTTTTATCATTGTTTTTTTATATATGCATCAACTCTTCCTGCTCAAAGATGATATGAATTGATGGCAAAATTTATGTTATGGCCTGATGGATATCCACCCATATGTTTTCTTTAGCCTATGCTAAATTTTGAGCCATTACTGACTCACTCTCTAAAAACTCTATTCTTTGAGAAAAGCTTTGAGATTTTTGTAATTCTGCTACATAGGAGTTGTCTATCTTTAATTTCTGATCCTGTAAATTATTTAGCTTATATTTTAACTTCTCAATTTCTTTTCCATGAATAGACATCTCCTGCATGCCCTTAGCCAATTCAGTGGCAAAATGTGTAGTTGGTGTTGGTGTTGTTGTCGATGTAGAAGCCTCTAATGTCCGCATGATTGAAATAGGTACTAGAGTTAGTGGAACTATAGCCAACATTGAGGAATGCGCCTTCTCCTTGAGAATTTTTTCTAGTTCCACCTCCATTTCTATGATTTGGACATTTTGTTCAATTATTGTCTTGAACATGTCTTCCTTTTGCTCTTTCTAGTTCTCCCATTTCCTTGGTCTGTGGATCCTCTATGGATGACCGCTTGAGCTGGTTCCACAGAGCTGCTATATTTGCATTATTTTTTCATACAAACTCCTTTACTACCTTTACATCATTGGGGTCATAACCTAGCTTAATGACTAATTCCTCTAATGATTTAATTCTAGTATCCTTTGCCAAAGATGAGATATTCTCTAGCTTTAATTGTGATTGTATGTTCCTATTGGAGGCCTGTAGTTTTGAAGTTGTCATGGTAGTATTAGTCAGAGTGGAGTATAACATCTCCCCAGTCTGTTTGTGCATATCCATATGATAAATCATATGGATTTGATTAGTTTCAATAGAGAATATTGTCTTCTTGTAGTTTTTTGGTGCTTTTGGGAATGGGACCCGTGCCTGTAGAAAATCCATTTGAATTCTTACTTGTTCAATATCAAAGGTTGACAGAAGCCTGTGTTGGGAAGAAGAATTTTTCTTCTAGAACTGAGTATATGTGTTGGCCTTTAGCATCTCATTTTTCTACTTCACTTCTTTGTACATAGCAAAAATATTTGGAATTTTTTCCCTTGAGCCAAGTTTGTTGCCTGTGCTGAATCTAGAGGATCTTGTGAGGCTGAAGCCTACAAAAATGTCTTCTTGTCTTGTACATGCAAAAATGTTTTCTGATCTTGTAGAAACATGTGGACCTATGGAAACTATAGTAGCATTTCCTTCATCATCCTGCATGAAAATTGGTTTTGTATTAGTTTTCTTGTTCTTTGTATATATTAGAAATTCCTTGGCTCCAATTTTTGTTAGTGCAAGAGGATTTTCTTCTCTTGGCCTTTTCTCATGTTTCTCCTGCGGTACTGGAGTTTGCGAATTGGTTGTAGACAGAACCTGTTCTTCAACTTCTTGCAAAGTGTTCCCCTCCCACTGATATTGGTTCATGAATTTTTCAATCTCTGAACTAGGAGTGTGAGTGTAAGGAGTAGTCTTTTGTTCCACTCTTAAATTGGAAATGATGTCGAAGGGGTCATATGACCAAGTAAAACGTATTTTCAAATTCATTGTTTGAGAAGTGCATATGCCTCTTTACTTGCTACTTTGTTGTTGTATATGAATGTCCCCACCCATGTCTTGATCTTGAACTCTACCTTGTTTTTAGTTGAAACAAAGTGTAATTCATCCATGTTGATCATTTTCGTTATATATTCCAATGAGAAAATTCTCATAGGAATAGATTTTGGTAGTTTGTATGGTGCCAGCTCACATTCATACACCTTAATTTATGTGTAGTTCTGGAACAAGTACCAATGTTCTGTTTTGACTTGCTCACTAAGGTGTAAAGTTATTTGTATCTCAAAACCTATTCTAGGTTCCACATTACTGTTAAGAAGGCATGCAACTACATAAATAAACAGGTATATGAAGTCACTGAAACTAAAATTATTTGAACTCTTTTGCACCAAAGAGATCCACTAGATGACTAATTGTGCATTTCCTTGTTCATCTAATTTATGTAAAGCAATTGGGAATGCTTCTGACTAGAAAAATAGAAACATATAAACTAGCACTCGTGCGTGTTTAAACACTCCTTTTGTGGTAATGTTAAGAAACTTCTCATGAATTTTTTCTGCAAGGAATTGACTGAAATTAAACATTACAGAAGGTTTTTCTTCTATAGAAACAATGGACAGAAAGCCTAGGACAAGTTCATCCACCCATTAATCTGATTGATACTCGAGGAGACAAGATATTAATGAGACAATTTGTTTGGTATTTTCTGGAATGATGGAGGCTAGATATGGTCGATTCTTATTTGGAATTTGGACATCTTCTGGTAAGAAAATTTCAAATATTCTGGCTCTTCTAGAGAAGGTTAGATTTTGGTAGAGTTCCTTGAGGGAATCTACAAAGAAATGGCTCAAAGAAACTTTGTGGGGGACTTGAAGTATCTGGTTAATCGACTCTGGGGTTATAGTAAACATAATGTATCCATTCTGGGCCACAATGGCTCTTTGGATGGGAATATACCTATCTTGACACAATAAAACAAAATCTAGAAAGGATGAGTATGGTGAAACATGAATAGTGGCAAGAGGGATTCCCAGAAGTTGATTTCATCACTTTGTTCCAAAAACATTTATTTGATCCAATTGTACAGTTCAGACAAGTTGAAATGACAATTAGTCTCTGTGATTTTATATTGCTAGTTAACTAGGGGTAAATGGTATAGATCAATGGCAGGAAGGGTCATTTGGTTTTCACTGGTTAGTTTCGACTTTCCTTTGGATGCCATCTTTTTAAAAATAATCAAAACAAGAGGTGAAGAGCCAGTGGTTTTTACCCAAGAAAATTTGATCACTTTAGTGAAAACTTCACTTTCTGTAATAGGTACCTGCACAGGAAAATGCTATCTAGAATCTGCAGTGGATGACAAACCAATTTTGTGGGGGAGATGGGTGTTTTGTATCTGTTCTATAAAGTAAACGAGAAGCAGAAAGGGGGCCACTCTGGACAACTGGGAGGTTTTTATAAGAAATTGGGCAATTCCGTTGCATCTGCCCATTGTGGACTAGGTTTGTTGCGATTTGGTGCACGTTGGAGAGAAAACGGTCATGGTGTAACGGATATGGTGTAATAGGAATTATAGGTGTCAATATAGGGAAAGGAAATGTGGTAGAAGGGAAAGGCAATGGTATGCAAGAGTAGGGAGGATGCATGGCATGATAGGAGTGGAGGCGGAGCAGAGACATGGTGGGAAGAAGTGAGGTGACAGTTGTTTATAATGTTGGAGGGATATGGAGTGCTTTTCAAAGGGAGAACGAGTGGGAAGAGGTATTGAGAAGGGGGGGGGCGAAATCCTTAGCGCCCGCCACGTAGTGTGCAGCCCGTGAAAATGAATCTACTTTTCGAAGCCCGCCTCCCCTTGCGATAACAATAGAATTGGCTAGGGGGTCTGAAATTGATCCCCCATCATTGATCTAGTTGGGGTAGATCATGGCCATTGAAATATGTGCCCACAATATCACAAGCTAACAAACCATTTTTTCGTTTTCGACTTTATCATAAAACCAAAACTTTAGCACCAGATGCCTTATTATAAATTGTTAATCATGATTAAATAACAAGATTAATTATTATAAACCTAATTAATTTACCTTAAGCATGATTAATCTATTCTAAAGATGCATTTTCATTTTCAAGCCTTTTTATTTTTTCTAAGGTTGTGCAACTTCTACTCTAATAATTATTTATCAAATTCAACCGAGCTTAAACAATTTCGTTAATCTTTCTCTAATCTACCTAATTAATTTCAACCATGATTAAATTGGATGGTTGATTTATTCACTAACCTAAACAACCTTATTTAACTCAGTTTAACCATGATTAAAAATTATGATCAAACTTAGGAAGTCTATTTCTATGTGGCATTTAGACAAGTTGCACACTATGTTTGAAAAATTCTAAAGTGACTCTCATGCATTTTTTTGTTTTCTTCAGTGGCATCTAGGCTTGCTCACTTGCACACATCCTTTTATTTTTAAGGGTGTTCATTATTCTTTTTCCTTTTTATTATATTTATCTTTTCTCATATACATTTTTTTATCCCCTTTTTCATCATCAATTTTTTTATATATACATATTTTTGTAAATCATTTGCAGGATGCAATATTATTTACAATTTCTATCAAATGAAAGATAATAGCCAATCATCATTTGATCGTATGAATTATAGGACCCTGACAAAGTAGAAAGAAGAAGAACATATAAGGTGTGGTCTTGCTCTCTACTCATTTGAAGAAGAATATGAATGGTACATAGACAACGGATGCTCTTATCACATGCCTGGAGATAAGAGTAAAATGGAGTCTCTAAAGGAAAACCAATATGGTAAGGTTATTCTTCGAAATATTGCTCCAACAAAGGTTCTTGGAAAAGGTAGAGCCAAAATTAATAAACATAGAGGAGAGGCTGATACTTTATTAGTTTAAGGGCTAAATAAGAATATTCTAAGTGTAGGTCAAATGGGAGATAAAGAAAATATAATTGTGTTTACATCAACCAAGTGCAAGGTTATGGATGCAAAAATTGGAAAAATTCATACCAAGAGGATACAAAAATCCAGAAAAATTGTGTGTTTAAAGAATTGAATTCTCACATAAATGAGGAGGATTCAGACCCAGATTAAAAGAAGATGATAGCTACTACAATACATTATTCTTAAAAGAATACTTCTCAGAGTGGATGTAGAAGTGATGAGGTACATGACCTCATGAGGGGCAGAAGATTATCCGATCCTCATAATCAGTGATGTATGATCTCAGAGGTAGCTATATATATGTATACCTAGATGATGATTCCCATATTGATTTGATATATGTTGCTTATATTACTGAAAGTGCATATTATGTAGTAATAGTGAAATAGGAACATACATTACGGGCTCAGGGGGATCTGTGGTTATAAAAGTTTAGCACTTTACTCTATGTACGTGGAAATCATAAAGGACAATCGTGTATATATGTGATTTATGGTCTAGATAGTTGTGTATGTCTATCTAAGATTAAGAAACTATGGATAGACTCAGGGAGAAGTTTTGAAGTTCTTCATTTAGTTATTATTTGGATTTTTGGTTTTGACATTGGTTGGTTACAGTTTTTTTATGCTTGGATACTACTTAGGAATGGTATTGGCTTATAATGGTTTATGAGATGCTGCAATATGACATAGATTTATTGATTGATAAATTTGTTTTGATGACCTTATTGATGGAAGAGTTGATGTGATCAGCCTTAACATTGAACAACTAGCACAGGCTCAGGGGAAACATTTTTTATGCTTGTAATAGTGCATTTTTTGCATTATGATTGTTTGAGAATTTCTTGCTACATAATGATGCATATACTAATGATGTTGTTGAAGATACTCATGTTGTTGAAGTTTTTGAATTATGACTATATGTTGCATCATTCTTTGTTGCTTTCATGGATTTCATATGACGAAATCAAGGATGATACTTATATATTTCTTGAGCCACATAGTTTTATGATGCTACTGATTAGATTGATGAAGATAAAAGATTATTTTGATGATGCATATGGTACATATGTTGTGTTTCTTACATGTTGATATTCATAAGTTCAAGGAGATAAACCTCATTATTTTATGATGATGAGTATCACTCAATACGTTTATGATGTTGTCATTATGCCTTCAAAGATGCATAAGTTTCCTATGGTGCAATTATGGATGATGATGCATATAGTATTTGGTTCTCACATGTACACAATATGTTGCACATGGTACAGTATATTAGGATTGTTTCTTTTGATGGTATCAAGGAGATGAGTTACTAACAAAGTTTGATAAATGATGGTGAGTTCATGGTTTGCTATTGATGGCTTTTCTCATTGATGAGAATCTAGATGCATACTATTATATCTATGTCATGGGATATCATTCATGGGTGAAGTAACAACCCTGGTGAAAATTCCATGTAAAAATATATATAAGGCCACGATGATGGGACATGTATTCCAAGCTTAATGGTGGGGGAAACATCCTAGTGGGTGTTTATTCAGGTTATTATGGGTAATGAAATTGGCAAAGGCAATGGCTAAGGCTATGGAAAGGCATGAGGCATTTATTGCCATTTATTTATGAAAATAACGGAAATTAGGAGAAAATGAAGGTTAAAGGTCACAAGTTGCATGTGAGGAGGAAAATGAAGAAAATAGAGGCCTCATTGATAAAAATGATTATGAGGATCAGTTCGTAGGCTTTTGATGGGTTTTGTTGGATCTCTCTTCTATTCTATTCTCTCTCTCATAGTCTTGGATACTTAGAGTTTTCTTGGAGCACTCTTGGAGGATGTGGCATACTTTGATTCTTAGATAAAGGAGACAAATGAAGAACAGAAAAGTGAAAGAAGGCATCGAGATCAGCAACTACATCATATTTTCTTACAGGTACCAAGTTGCATGTATGTTTCCTTCACTAGTTTCGGCATGCATGGCATATGCATGTGGATTTTTGGTTGTGATCTGTCATTGGCGTGGAGGATGGTCGAGATTGAAAATGGATTTCCTAGCCTTTCCATTTCTTGGATATACATGGTGACTGTGAATTTATTTTCATTGTTGTGTTTTTGGTTGGTTCCCATGTTTCCTTAGCTTGGTTGAGTTACTAGTCCTGGAGCCTTGGTTGGACAAATGCTTTGGAGCCTGGTAAAATTTGTGGGTTGAGTTATTATTCCTGGATGCTTGGTTGGAAAAATGCTTTGGAGTCCTGGAAGGCTTGGATAGAGATTGATCTGATGATGTTTTTGTGATGTCCAACCGTGAGGTGGAATCACTGTTTGATGGGTTGATGTGGATGGCCTCTAGAAGCCTTGGATGGCTTTTACTGATGCATTCTATGAAATCCCACATTCAAGCTTGGAATATGGAAGGAAGGTGAAATACTGAAGATAGATTTGGCTCAGCCATTCTATGGTCGGGTGGAATGTGGAAGTCCCATCCCGTGTTTGGATTTTGCATCATTAATGAAAGGTATTTCTCCTTGTATTTCTATGAGCATCTTGATGTATTATATGTGGTCTATATGGTTGTACTTTTGTGAGTATTTATATTGCTATTATGTTGGTTATGTATGTATTTTATGACATTAAACATGTGTGGCTCTCATCATGTTTTTACTTATAATTGAATGATTAATGTATCTATGACCTATGGATGGAATGACAATTGATGTGTTGAGGCATCAATGCTTCTTAGTTATTCTCATCTAAGTATGAGACCCCTATTCTCATAACTATTAATTACTCATGTAGATTACACATTTACAATATGTTTGACGAAATTCCTGTCATTTTTAGTAGGGGTCCAATCAAGGCCTTGAACAAGTGATTGCTTTAGTATTGTCATTTTCGTGTTATTTTTTCTGATTTTAATAGATGGATCAATTCTGGGAAGTGACCTGGGCTCTGGGCCTAAAAAAGTGGCTCAAATCTCTGAGTCACTGGCATAGCACTAGCAACTTTGGTCATCGATCGCTAGTAGGAAAGCTTGTGAGAGTGACTATATGGTTACAGTCAAATGCATGCCTTATCATGGGAAAATATTTGGGTTTAATTCATCTAAATGTTAGGTAAACTCAAGGGTTAGGCACCTAGAGTGGTGGATTAACTCTTGGGGTCCCTGAAGTACCCGAGGGAGGTCTCTGTGTTGTGTTTCCATCGATTCCATTTCCTTAAGGTTACCTAGGAGGTTGAATCATATCATAGTAGCGTATCATTACTTGTTTACCCTGGTTGGCCAATTGCTTGGGTAAATGTGGGATGAGGGCGTTACAGGTGAATTATATATAAGGATCTTATGGATGATTACTTGATTTTCATATTGATGTGATAGTTCTTCTTTCACGAAGAAAATTGGCGAAGAAAATTATGTTACTACAAGTTTCATGAACACATGGTTATTAATATACTACTACTACATCTGCTAAATTATACTTGGAGACATGGCATATTTAGTCATATATTGATGATGTTGAGGAATGATGCTACTTTATGATAATATGCTTGGTTCTAACATATGTTGATTGATTCATGAAAAGGTATGTTACTATGCTACAAAAGATCCATATGCCTTTGATGAACATAAATTGAGGGTCTTCCTACTAAGGGAAAGAGAAAGTTAACCATGATGAGGCCAAGAGGATGAGTTGATAGCCTATCTCTACGAAAAAAAAGATTATGTTGTTGATGTTGCATACTTGGTCACAGGTTGACGATATTAAATCTACATTGTCTTATCTTGCAAATTGATGATGAAAATGTGTATGTTGTTGTTCATGATGTTGCTGACAGATGCTTATGGTGCAGATCATATATGGTGTATGATGATTGATGATGACTATCATGGTCTTACTAGAGATTTTGGTCTTGGTTATAAATTCCATATTTTTACCTTGATGTAAAGGTCATTTAAATAACTATGTATAAATCATTGTAAAATTCAATCATGTATGGACTATTGCGGTTAAGTCATGTAATCCCATCATTTTTGGCATGTGATGTAATGTTGAGTCAAATATGTAACCCCACTATGTTGAGTGATCAATGTAAGTATGAGTCATTGTTAATAGGAAAGGTCATGTCTAGTTGAGTCATAAATTCATGTACTTATTTGTATATCTTCGGAAAGTTCAACATGTTCGCAAAGGGAGCATGGTCAGTATTCGGTGTTCATACTTAGCAAATCAGATCTACAACACTCATGTCAACATAGGGAGAGAAGCCTTCATTCAAGATTGGTCAGACCTTTGACCTTGATTTAAAAGGGGGAGAGAAGTTTGGTGTTTGGAGAATGCTTGGTGACTTGGGAATGCTTGGTGACCTAGGAAAGAAACTTGGTATATCTACGGATGTGATGCTTGGTGACTTGGGAGAAAAACTTGGTATATCTACAGATGTATTTGTAGGTATCTATAGGTGGTGGTGAACAAACACCAAAGTGGTTGTCATCAATACCAAAGGGAGATATTGTTGACATTATGACAAATGTGTTGTCCTTGATGGCAACCTACTTAATAAAGATGTTAACATGCTAGTAGTAGGATGTGTTTTCAAGCTAGTACATATGTGATAGAAATATTCAACAAAGGAATATTGGTTCAAAGACAAAGGAATGATAAAAATTAATTTTGAGGAAGTATATGCGGTTTATGTGAAACAAAGATGCGTACATATGTAGGTTTGGTGAAGAAAAACCGCATACAGTTTCTGCACCATGGTATTCTAAATACCAAGGGTCTTTACCATGGTATTGGCCCATAGTAATGAGTGCAACAATGGACATTTGATCTTGTCAAATAATACAATCGTCATAATAGTATAATTTGCCTAAGGTTTTCTCATAAGTCCTAAGCTATATAAGGAAATGGGGATCAAAGTGCTAAGTGTGTATGATATGGGTTATTAATGAATTGATTGATATGAAATACATGTGCACCCGGAAGTGTGATGATGGATCAGATCTTATAGATCTGAAATGACTACACATTGAATAATCTACTTATGGATTAATAGATTTGTGATGATGATGTTATGATGTGTGTATTTTATAATGTATGCCGAGATTTGGGTTTGATTGATGTTTTGTTGGGAAGTGAAGGTATGATTCAATAGTTACATATATGTATGCATTTTTCCTTCAGAAATATCACATACATAGGTGGATCTACTTTTGGGTAGTCGCATATCGATTCTGCAGTATGGACATATATGTACGCATGTATGTTTCTTGAAAGGCACATACATATGCAAAAGTGTCTTATAAGGGTCACGTATATATGCTAGGGTTTTGATGTATATGATGTCTAATCAATCTTGTTTTGTTTGGTGGTGTCTATCGATGATGTATTTAATGATGATATGTGTTTGACATTTTTGTTTGAGGTTGAACTAATTATGTTATGAAATGTTGAAAAGTATTGTTTTTGCTATAATACGTATTTGGTTCAGAGATCTATGACAAGGTCAGTATGTGTTTCAGTGATTGATTTTAGTAGTGCAGTCATTTAGTTTTAGAGTTCAGTATGGAAATTATGAAACCCTGTCTATGGAAGTGTTAATGGTTGGGTCCTTCAGTAAGGGATTTGAATCTTCCTTCTAGTAGTAGCTGGAAAATCAAATCATGGGGTAGGAGCTCCCTTCTGATGGGTGTCGATAAATGAGATCAGAGGGTTGGAGCTCCCTTTCAGTGGGTGCGGGAGAATGAGAGAAGGTTGTAGCCTTGTGTAGGTGGGTGCCTGTGTGTTGGTACGGGTCTGCGTGAATACAAGATTGTAAGAATTTTTTCATTATAATAAAAGATGAAGAAAAAGACGACATCAGTGTTTCTCTCCCACATTGGGTTTACAAATAAAAGTATTGGTGTTCATGTGTGTTGTAATTTTTCTTATGTATGATGGTTTATTCTACACATTGATAGTGTTTAATTAATTCCTAATGAAGCATTTATATACTGGTTCAAGTTAAACATATGATGAATTAACTGAAAAGTTAGTTAACTAGATATAAGCTAGTTGTCTACATAGAGGTCGTGTACATATGCATGTCTACTTCATTATAGTTGCGTTCATGAATCTAAATAATAAAATAGAAGTTTAAATGAGTTTTTAAAATATTGATTCACCTCACCCTCTCAATATTTTTCTCAACACACAACAACATAATGGGGAGCTTATTTTGAACTAGAATTGTTTCTCCTCTGTGAGAAGCAAAAGGATTCACCAAATTCAAAGTTTTTATCTTCAATGCCTAATACTAAGATTTATTTTCAATAAATAGGTGTGTTTGGTATATTAATTTTTCTTAACTTCTTTCATTAATTTTCAACCATGATTCTTGTACTTGTGAAATGTATGTGCACTATATATGCTAAGATTCTTCTTGTGAAATAATTGATTCTATAAATGAAACTAGTTCTAAGGATGGAAACAAATTGGAGAGTAATTATGCACATGTTCTTTCAATATAAAATTATATTAAATCCTAATTAACTGAATTGAAAACCTCTTCTTTGCAAAAATTGAAAATCTATCTTAAGTTTCAGAATTCAAAACTTTCCTCTATAAAAGTAAAATGCTGAAAAGACAAATTTCAAGACAGAAACAATCTAACTCTAATTTTCAGAATTTAAAGCATTATAAACTATCTTGCGGAAGGAAACTCTAATGCTAAATTGAAAAAAAATAAATTCTAGATTAATTGCATGAAAGAGAAATTGCCATTAAAGAGTCTACTTATAGAAAATGAAATGAAAATCTTTATAACTTGAGAATGATTACTTGTGTGCGTATTTATCCTCTAAAGAGTGTTTCATTAACAATTAATAAATAAATTTAAGCAATGAAATGATCAAGTGTTGGAAAGAAAATGCATTCAATAACTGAAATTTTTTTAATGCTTTTTTGTATGAGTACTCTGCAACCAAATGAAAACAATAAAAAAATGTTACTACAATGGAAACAAATTCTTGAAAGAAATGATAATGCTAGAAACAAAACAAAACTATGAATAAGACCTCACAGCTCACAGGGGGGCCTCCTATGAGTGCATGTTGATTAGTTATCGCATGATCTTTACACATTAGTTATCGCATGATCTTTACACACACATTGTAAATAACAGTGATTTATATTATGAAATAGAGTGTCATCAGTCTTCTCCACAAAAGAGTTATAAACTTAATAATAAAAACCTTATGTTTCTCATCTTGCTTACAACATTTATTCAAATTATAAAACGACTTGAAAGAGTTTTAAGGTTATATGCTATGATTAATTTCGACACATACGAGACCGATTTAACTTAGAGTTCAGTCTCTTTATGAATTTATATTGAAAAAGAAAGTCATAGTAGATTTTATCCCAATCTATAATCTTGACAGCTGATCCAATATTCAGTATTGCATCCTTGATGTTTGTAATTTCTCCATTGTCTGTGTTTGATCGCTACACGCAATTTCCAGGTGTGACTTTTCCTTTAGCTTCAAGTTTTCTTAACCCATGTAGCTTCCAAGTGATGCCAATAGGTGGTTATCCACATGGAAGCCATTTGTCACCTTTTGGCAATCTTTTTTCCTTTTACTAGAGTGTTGCAACCTAACTAATAATGGATTTTACTGTGGAAAAAATTATTAGTTGCAGAGTATCTATAATTATGTAATATTAAGAATATTTTCATTGTAATTCATTAAGAAGTAGAGATTCTAATTATGGATGATGAATACCTTTTTTAGAGTTGACCTTGACCTTAAACATGTTGAGTTTGCTACAAAATGGTGATAAGAAGGTGAAAGAAGATGAAATAAGAGGGAAAAAGGGACAATAAAAAAGAAATAATTCCAGACTTCAACATTCCTCCACACCAAAGGTTTTCCATGTCCTCATGCACATAAATTTCAAAAAATGGTTATTCCTTCCTCCTTTAGTGAATGATCTTTTAGGCTTGTGCAAGTACATCGAAGCTAGTACTCTCTTTCTTGTTTTTAATTCTAAACATGGTCCTCGATTTCTTTAGTAGAATTATTCCTTGTAATCCTCTGACCCTGTTTTTAAGAAACTTATTTTGAACTTAAAGTTTATTATTCTTTTTGTCCCAATGGAATAGGTGTACAATATATTGTCATTTTGAGTTATGAGTATCTCATTCTGAACCTTTATTGCTTCCCTTTCCTTAATTAAATATTTGTTAAGAACCTCCAACTCATATATGTATTACTTTATATTTTCTTCAATTATGTGTTCATGTTCTAATTTTATTTTGTTTATGAAGTTTCTCCCATTTCATACTAAGAGAATTTTTCCTTTTATTATTCTCTTTTCTCTAAGGATTCCACTAGTCATAAATTTCTTACTAGACCGGATCAATTTCTAGAGTTTGTCTTGTTGGACTGAATTTGTGAGATGGCATATTATAGCCTTGTTCATTAATATCGATCATCTCCAATGGCTGAGTATTTGACATTTTCAAAATCCTTTTGCTTCTCCTTATTTTTACTTCACAACTTCCAATGTTATGTCTTTTTCCTCTACTATCCTTTGTTTTCTTATTTTCTTAATGTATTTGTTGTCTTGGGCTAGTTTTCTTTCTTCTAAGACTTTGTCTATCATTCTTTTGTTCAAATTTTTCAATCTATTAGGATAGTGGAGTATTGTCTTCAATTGGGTCCTCTAGAGTTTCAGTCACACTTTTCTCTTGAATTTCCTCTTCAACTCTTTCTTTTCCAAGGTTAGGGTTTGACTTTATTCTACATATTCTAACCCTATTATTTGTTTCCTTCTTTGTAGCTTCTATAAAATGATTTCTCACCGAGAAATCCTGCCAATTATCTCCTCTATTTTTCAAATTTACTTCTATCAGAATCTTAGTGAGTCCATGATGGTATAGATAGTTATCGATGAACCTATATTATTTTTATATGTTAAATCCAATTTTCTTTAAACTGTGAAGTAGAAAATAAAAAAATCTAATTTCAAATCCATCAAAAAAATGTATCATAAGCCTGGCATGGTAGAAAATCATTGTCCCAAATATCCCTTCACATGTTACAAATTTTTGAATGACTAACAAGATATTTCACCATTTTCCTTAAAATCTTGTAACTAGAATACTTTTCTTAAAAATGGACAAGTCATATCTAGTTCTTTTAAGAAATGAATCCAATAATTCTCTTTTATTTCCTTGGTTTTGAACCAACTTTCTTCGTTCCTTGGTAGTCATGTTTCTTCTTCCATAATAGATTCTGTGAGGATGCGTTTTGTGCCTCTTATCTCTACTTCCACTCCATAAAATGCTTAGGAAAAGGCTTTGGGAACTTCTACTTCATAACCATTGAAATTTTCAAAGAACTCAAGACATCCCACCTGTTGCAGTTCCTCTTTAACCCTAGGATATGCTAGGAGGAATTTTATCCCATTTGGTTTAGAACGAACAAGCATCCCCATGGTGCGAAGAAGTATCGACCTTGATTGTTTCTTTCAAATGGGAACATGGAAGTTACGAGAGAGAATGAAATGTGAATTAGGAATGAGCAGAATGGATATAAGATAGGGTTAAATGATGATGAAGTAATGCGTTGATGGGATAGGTATTGTTTTGTCTATATTTGTAGTTCATAGTTTCCCTATCCAATTTCAAAGGACCCATAATTCCAATCGGACTTGATGTGACTAGCAATGTAATGATGATGAGATATGGTATAATGGTTATGAATGTGATGGACAACATATAAGGTCTTCAACTTAGTAATATAATCATCCATGAATCAAAACCTAATATCTTATATGAAATCTAATTCAAACATTCCTACATACCTTTATTCTTGTGTTCCCTGATATTTTTCTATAGCCATTGGATTTAGTTGCAGAATTGAAAATCAGCTACAGAATTATAGAATTATGTTTCTGCATTTTATTCCCAGACTTTCCTTATTTGATCAGGAATAAGACTTCTTTATTTTTTGTTGTTGTTGATGATGTTGATGAGTAAAAGTACTGATCCTAATGAATATAGCTTGGTACCTAAAAACAAAGAGAAGGACAAAAGGAAAAAGGGACAAGAAAAATGGTTTTTGAAAATATAAACGGCCAAGATATCTTGGTTTTCAGTTAATATTTTCTATGTAAACATGCCAATGTAGTTGGTTTTCATATTTATAATTTTTATTTATTTATTTATTTTATTTATTTTCTTACAAAAAATTACAATGAATTTGGAGAGCGAGGAGAAGAATCCCCTTCTTTGACCAACTTGAATTCAACATTCTCTTACAAATATTTGACAAATTCGTCCTTTGTTAGTAGTTTATGATACAACTTTAATATATGACCATTAACAAGGAAATTAATTTGTTCATCATCAATAGTTTTTATTTTGACTACTCTATTATCAAAATTCGTGTCAATCTCATAAAGACCAGGCCAATGAGTTTGAAATTTTCCTTGAAAATATTTGAACTTGGCATAAAAAATAAGAGCCCAATCACCTTGCTTGAAATTTTTAGCTTTGATGAATTTTTCATGCCACTTAGATCTTTGTTGTTGAACTATGCTGGTTCTTTGAATAACATCTTGTCGGATCTCATCTAGCTCATTCAATTGTGTCAATATTTGTTTCTGAGCTTTTGATAAATCAAGGCCCAATTTGGTTGTTGTTTTCAAGGTCTCCACATGAAATTCAATTGGATGCAAGACTTGTTTTCCATAGACAAGATCATAAGGAGTATGTCCAGTTGTATTCTTCCATGTAGTTTGGTATAGCCATAATGCTTTTGGAAGATTTTATGCACAATCCTTTCTATGCAAATGCAGAGTCTTGGTAAGAATTTCTTCAAGAACTTTGTTGGTAGAATCCACTTGCCAATTGGTTTGTGGATGATAGAGAGTAGACTTATGATGCTTGATTTTGTATTTCTTCGTGATATTTTGCACAAACTTTCCTTCCAAGGTATCTAATATTTGATCTATAAAAGGTAGTGCAAAATGATATTTTAAAGTAGCTTTATTTAATTCCCTATAATCGATACACACTCTCCATTTTCCATTTTTCTTAGGAACAATTACTGAAGGTGACACCCATTGACTATATGATACTGGATAGGTAAAATTCACATTAAGTAATTTTTGTAATTCCTCCTTAACAATTTCTCTCATATTAGGATTCATCCCCCTCTGAGGTTGTCTAACTAGTTTGTCATTTTCTTGAATATAAATATGATGCATACAAGTTTGAGGATCAATTCCTTTCATGTCAGTATGCTCCCATGCATAGATAAAAGAGTGTTTTTGTAGCAACTATATCAATCTTCTCTTTGAAATTCTTCCAAATTATTGTTATGTTCAATGTTTTATTTGGAAAATTTATATTTGAGAATTTCCAAAATCTTCCATAGAATGTAGAGCAATTTGGTGAGATGATAAATATTCAACATTGCATTTTTCCTGAAGACTTTGATATTTCTCATAATATAAATAAGAATCATTATTATTCATTAAATTTATCAATTGATCTTCTTCATATAATTGTGAAAAAGTATAAATTGGTTGCAAATCATTAAAGCCTTCATTATCATCATCTATCCAATCTCACTTTCTACTTCAGTTATTGTTTTTGCAGGAGTATACAAATTAAACTTCTTAGTGGAATTTCCATCAGAGATATATGTTGGGAACGGGTTCCCCCAAGAGCCAATTTTGGGGCTAAAAACCTGTGTTTGGGGCAGAAGGCCCAAACTTTGTAATAAATATGTAAACTCTCCGCATTTTTTGGTTACGGAGCGTGAAGAGGTCAAAGGGTTGTCCGCTCTTTTTTTGTGAAGTATCATGTTGGTTGTAAAGATCTATAAAAAGGGAGTCTTAGAAGAGTCTAAGTGGGTAGAAAAAAGAATAAGAAGGATTTTGGTTAAGAATTTCTAAGTGTTCTCGAGTCTTAGCATAGGCAGAGGCTCTGCAGCTGAGTGTGAAGAGGCCTAGGGTGGAAGTCTGCAACCGAGAGCACGGACCAATGCAGCTGTGTGCGCAGGGCGGATAGAGTCTGTACTGAACTTGAGATATCAATAAAGAGAATTATTCTACAATCTCTGTGTATTTTTTCTATGTTTAATGTATCTGATTATATTATGTTACAATTTGGGTTTACAATATAATGCTTATTTGATGCGTGAATGTATATGATTATATCTGTTAATTGAACACAAGCAAGAATAAAGGATTATGCGAAGGTAACTGCAAATGCATGGTAGATTAGGTAACCCTTAATATAACTTCGGAACTTATACAGTAACTCAATCATAGAGGTGTGTAAGTGCTTGGACCTCAGGTTAGGACTGCACAAAGATCAGTCGAGTACCTTCGCGGAGGTACTGAAGGATAGAAGAGAAGGAACATCGATAAGCCCTAAAGGCTTATCGATCTACATGAAGGTAGGATTAGTAAGTATAGATCTACAACAAGACCATCTCAAGGTGTGGAAACTTGGTTCCTACATCCCCCCATACTGCTTCGGGTGAGAGTTTGGTCCACGCCCTAAAGACTGATGCTGAAAGGGCCGGTAGTGTAGGAATTTTCTTCGCTGACTAATGTTGAACCTAGGTCAAGGCCCATCAAGCCAATAATATACATATCACAAAATGTACAACTTATGAATGCATCAATTGTAGCTAGCCAAGGTCTAACAAGGATCAATGGTTGGCTTCCTAAATTATTATTCGGAGTTAAAATCATGAAATCTACAGGATATTCCCAAGAATATAGAGAAACAGACACATCTTCTAATACTCAAGTTCGTTGATAATAGATATATGTGCTAATTGTAATAATGTAGGAGTATAATGAATATTAGGAAGCTTAAGTTACTCCATTGTTTGTTTACTCATGATGTTAATGGTTGCTCCTAGATCAATTAAAGTGTTTGGAATCTCAACACCATTGATATGAATTTTGACAATGGGACTACCAGGATAGAGATATTTTTGAACAATAGGTTTTCCCATCATGATATCAACCATTTTTCATACCAATTGAATCTTTTTAATATCTTTTCCTTTTCTTCCTGGTTTTCTAATGCATAGCTCCTTGATAGTTTTTGAAAATATTGGTATTTCCTTTATATCCTGTAATAAAGGAATTTTAATGCAAATATTTTTAAGTTCATCTAGCATATCATAATATGGTAAAACAATTTTCCTTTCTATTCCTTTATCAATTTTGAGCCTTTCAAGAAAAGGTGGATCTTGCAAAGAAATAAAAGATTGTTCTACTAGAGGAACTGTAGGAATTTGCTTTATTTTCTCATCCTTTGATACTATAGGAACATCTTCCTTTAGGGATTTTTCTTGATCAAGATTCACATCTTTCTTAGGAACTTCACCCCCCTTAGATTCTTGGATGGCAATTTTTGATGACCTTTTTGGAAAAACCCTACCATATCTAAGTTGCACATCATTTAGACCTAATTGGCTAATCATAAAAGCTTGAAAATTTTGTCCTTCGACATTTTAAATATATTGTTGATTTTTATTGTTTGGATTTGGAAGTGGTTGGGCAGGTAGTTGATTGGGTTTTTGAGGAAATAGTAATGAAATTTGCTGATTTGGATTTTGAAATTAGAAAGTTGAGTTGGTTGAGGAGGATAATATTGTGGTGGAAAAGAAGGATATTCTTGTTAGAATTGTGGATATTGAGGATATTTTCCATAATTATTTTTCCAACCTTGACCCCAAGATGGACTTTGAGGTTGTGGGGGGCAAGGTTGCCATGGCATGGGTGTAGTCCAATTATTCTGTTGTTGTGCATATGATTGAGTATTGAAACCTTGAGTAATATTTGATTGGTTTATTTGCTTGATTTTGACTTGTCCTAGCTTCATCTTGAAAAACAACTTTAAGGTCAGGTATTGAAGGGCATTCCTTTATGTTATGATTTTCAGCACATATGACACAAATTTCTATACTATCAAGGAGACATTCTCTTAAGGCATGTTTCTTTCTACACTTGGTACATAAAATAGATAATGCAACATTCCTGGTTTTTTTCTTTTTTTTTTATCTTAAGGGTATCTAGTTGTTCACTAAGACTCCCTAGGATATCTGTTTTGAAATTATCAAACAAATTTCCTATTTCAGCTCCACTTACTATTCCAATTGTATATTTATTAATTATGGACATCACAGGATCCCTCAGATTTTTCCTAGTTCTAGCCTTACCCCTAGAGATATGTTTACATAAGTCACAAATTTCTCCAAATGAAAGTTGTGAAACATCTCCCTTGCCCATTAAATTAAGAAGATCAATCCACTCCTCTTTGATGGATTTTAACAAAAAATCTTTTAGTGTTTCATCATCCAAATTATACATCTTAGATCTTTTGATGTTGTAAGAAAATATTTCAACTAGATATTCAAGGATTTGGCCTCTTTTTGCATCATCTCAAACAATTCATCCTTGAGGGTATGGGTCATACAATAATCCTTGTATTTTTCTGAGAACACGTTTTTCATTTCATCCCATGTTCTAATTGTATGTGTCCCTAATCCCATAAACCATTTAAGTGCTCCATCTTTAAGAGTTTCTGGAAAAAATTTCCACTTTTGAGGATCAATTAAGTAGTCATAGGTTCGTAATAGAACTTCAAACTAAAAAGGAAATGTTTCAGGGTCCTCATATATTAAACCATGGAAATTAGGCAAGATGGGTGATGATATGTTCTTCATTATGGTTGTGGTGTCTTAATAAAAAAGGGAAATCCATAAGGATATAGTTCTCCCCTACCACCTCCTCCTCCACCTCCTCCTCTATTTCCCCCTCTAACTCTTCCACCTCCAATCCTAAGTTCACCACCATTTACATTATGCACTTATCCTTCTCCTTCCCCTACAATTGTATATTTTTCAGAGCTAATATAAGGTTCTATAATATGATTATCTAACTCTTCCTCCAATTCCTCTACTAATGGTATGTTAAAATAAGTTTCTTCTTCTTCTTCTTCACAAGGAACCTCTAGTTCTTGTCCTAGAAGTTGTAGGTTTTCAACTATATCTTCGGTAGAATAAGTTGGTGAATCTCTAGGTTGGATTTCATAGCTATGGACCTTAGGAATTCTATGTCTACCTGCCAATTATGGGTTGTGAGTATGGTTGGATGGTGTGGCACTAGGAGGTCTAGATGGAGTGAGTGGTGATGTTGGAATTAACCTTCTACCGCTACTTATAAATCTACCCTAAAATCTCTTTCTCTATGCATAAATTATTTTTATCATTTTTCAACTTATTTAAATTAAAAATTCCTAAAAATGATAAGCAAGAATGGAATCCAATATACACTTGCCTAGAAACTGTGCCAAAATGTTTGGTAAGTTAATTGTTCTTAATTTCCTTCATTAATTGTCAACAAAGATTCGTGTACTTGTGAAATGTATGTGCACTATATATGTTAGGATTCTTCTTGTGAACTAATTGATTCTAGAAATTAAACTAGTTCTAAGAATGGACACATATTGGAGATTAATTACGCACATGTTCTTTCAATCTAAAATTATATTAAATCCTAATTAACTGGATTGAAAACCTCTTCTTTGCAGAAATTGAAAATCTATCTTAATTTGTTGAATTCAAAACTTTCCTCTATGAAAGTAAAATGTTGAAAAGCCAAATTTCAAGAAAGAAACAATCTAAATCTACTTTACAGAATTCAAAGCATTATACACTATATTGCAGAAAGAAACTCTTATGCTAAATTGCAGCAAAGAAATTCTAGATTAATTGCATGAAAGAGAAATTTCCATTAAACATACTTACAGAAAACGAAATGAAAATATTTATAACTTGAGAATGATTACTTGTGTGCATATTTATCCTATAAAGAGTATTTCATTAACAATCAAGAAATAAAAACGCGCACAACAACCCAGCTCAAGCTCCACTATCCTAGCCAGCTCTGACCCTGCAGACCTCTCTCTCAGTAGCCTCCTATTGTTGAGGCCTCCCCTGATCATGCATCCCTCTGAGGAGGGCAGTCCTCACCCATCCAAAAAAACAAGGAAATGAAGAAAATGTAGAAGCTTTTGCATCTCTGATCACTAAGAATGGAGCTCCAAGGAACAAGCATCAGATAGCAATTTCATTAAGAAGTTTGAAGGAATACCATAGATCACTCTCCCACCTGCACTCCCACAAAGAACAGCTATTTCTCTAGAAGAATGTGGACTTGTGGGACAGTTCACAGGTTTATGGCCTTCACCCAAATCAGTGCAAAAATGGTAATGGCGGAAGTGTCCTCAGACACATAATTTTATTAATAAAAAAAAACAATTACATAATTGATTTTGCAAGAGTTTACACCCGAACAACCAAACACTCTTGCAATGAGCTATTTATAAGCTCTATGTCCTAACTACCTCTAATTATGGATCACTTATTAAATAACAAGTGTTCATTTACAATAAATGCTATAAAAACAACTAGCTAACAAATCTCCTAAAATAGAGCCTAAGATACGATACATTTGGAGAGTCATATCTAGTTACAACAATATGCTAATTCTAAAAGTCTCAATTAAATAATTAAACATTCTAGAATAATAATTATTAATTTAATATCTTAAATTAATAATTATTTTATTCTAATTTTATAACCTATCATAAAATTGTATTTTTGGATCATCTAACATTCCCCCTATGATCCAAAGATACATTACAACAGATACCAAGTTCATCCCTGAACTTAGTAAATTTTATTCTATCAAGCAGCTTCATGAAAATGTCGGAGATCTAATCTTCGAAAGGACAATAAACTGGCTTGAGGACATCTTTGGCAATGAGAGATCTGATATGATGATACTTGGCGTCCACATGCTTTGTCTTTGAATGAAAAATTGGGTTCTTGGCAAGTTTGATGGCTGACTGGCTATCAATTAATAATGATGTAGCTTCTGCCTGAGAAATGCCCAAGTCATGTAAAATTTGGGGCAACCAAACAATTTCACATGCTGCTTCCCATGCTGAAATGTAGTCTACTTCTGTTGAAGAAGTGGCCACTATAGCTTGTTTCTTACAACTCCAAGATACTGCTGCTAACCCCATGTTCATTAAATAACCTGATGTTGATGCTCAATCATCAATACTCCCAGCAAAGTCGGCATCAGAATATCCACCAAGTACAAAATTTTTAGTCTTTGTGTAAAGAAGACCAAAATCTTTTGTTTCTTGGATATATCGAAGAAATCTTTTCGCTGCATTCCAGTGGCTATCTCGTGGTTCCTGCATAAAAAGTGAAAGAATATTGACTACATAAGATAGATCAAGATGAGTATTTGTCAAATAAATCAAGTTGCCAATTAATTTTCTGTAAGTGGTACTGTCCACCTTTCCCCCCCTTCAAATTTTGAAAGTTTCAAGTTTTGCTCCATGGGGGTAAGAATGGGCTTGCAATTTTGCAGGCCAAATCGCTGAAGAACATTTGCTGCATACTTACTCTAAGAAATGAAAATATGATGTGGACGTTGGAAGACTTCAACTCCAAGATAGTAGTGAAGTAATCCCAAATCTGTCATCTTAAAACTTGCATGTAACTCCTTTTTCACCTGTGCAATATGATCATCATGGTTGCCAGTAATGATCAAATCATCTACATACATAACAAGAATGACTAGATATTTTCCCTGTTGTCGCACATACAAAGTATCATCAGATTCACTTCGTTGAAAACTAACTTTCTTAAGGTATTCATCCGTCTTTGCATACCAAGCTTGGGGAGCTTGTTTTAATCCATATAAAGCCTTGATCAATTTGAAAACTTTATGTTCTTGTCCTTCAACTTCAAAACCTGGCGGTTGGGTCATATACACTTCCTCCTGTAAATCCCTGTTGAGAAAAGCACTTTGCACATCCATTTGATGAACTTTCCATCCTTTTTGAGTGGCCAATGCAAGTGTTAATTGGATGGTGTTCCATTTAGTTGTAGAAGCAAAAGTTTCTTCATAATCAATGCCTTCATGATGCACAAAACCTTTTGCGACAAGTTGTGCTTTATACTTTTCAAGTTCTCCCTTTTGATTATACTTAATTCTGTAAACCCATTTGCATCCTATGGGTTTAGCATTTGCTGGACAATCAACAAGTTTCCAAGTGTTGTTATCAATTACGGCTTGATATTCTTCAACCATAGCTTGTTGTCATTCTTTATGTTTTACTACTTCTTTGTATGTGGAAGGTTCAGTAAAATCATTTGCTATTAAGGCAAAATTTCCTTCACTTATATGTGCCCTTTTGGTGCCTGTTTTATTTTGCTCATCGGGCTTTACATCTTTCAAAAGTTGAACTGCCCATTTTGGTAGTTGGTGCTCACTTGTTTGTGCTTCTGTAAAGTCTCCATCATTGTAAAGAGGATTAATATAAACTGATGTTCGTCGTTCGGGTGAAAAATGTGGGGAATCACTGTCAAAACAAGTGCTGCTGCTTGGAGATGCGGATGAACTGCTAGAAGACCCAGATGATGTTTTTGATGTAGATGGACTGGAGGAATCATCTTCAGAGGAAGGAAAATCAAGTTCATACCAATTTAGTGAAGTTGGTTGACTTTGCATTTTTCCATTTCTTTTACTTCCCTTAGTTTCTAACTTGTGAAGAAGATTTTCAGTTTCTTCAACACTCTTACTCTCAATTTCATCAAAAATGACATCCTTACTCACAATGAATTTTCCATTGGTCAAAAGATGATACCCTTTCTTCTCATCAGAATAGCCAATCATTGTGCATTGTAAACTTCTTGAGTCAAGCTTAGTTCGTTTTTCTTTCGGAACTAAGGCATAACACACTGACCCAAAAACTCTAAGATGTTTAACTCGAGGTTTGAAACCAAACCAAACTTCATAAGGTGTGATTCCGTCTAAAGAAGTAGTTGGAGATCTGTTTCTTAAGTAGACAGTTGTATGAATTGCTTCCACCCAATATGTTGGACTTAACCTCTTGAAAGTTAACATGGATCTCACCATTCCTAACAAAGTGCAATTCATTCTTTCGACTACTCCATTTTGCTGTGAAGTGTAAACATTAGTAAGATGTCGTCTTATGCCATTTTCACTGCAATAAGTTTTGAATTCATTTGAAGTGAATTCTCCCCCATTATCTGTCCTGAGAGTACCTATCTTTTCTTTGACTTCATTTTCAACAAGTTGGCGAAAAATTTTAAACTTATCAAATGCTTCTGACTTGTTCTTCAAAAAGTAAACCCAAGTCATTCTGTTAAAATCATCAATGAATAGTAAGAAATATTTGCATACACCAAAGGAAGTTTGTAGTGGTCCACAAACATCACTATGAACTAGTTGTAGCCACCTGTTTGCACGCCATGAAATTGCTGGAAAACTTTCTCGATTTTGTTTGCCATAAATGCAAGCTTCACATTTTTCATTTTCCCTTTTGAAAGTGGGAAGTCCTTTAACCATTCCTTGTTTCTGCAATTGAGAAAGACTCTCAAAATTGAAATGTCCATATATTACATGCCATAGTCTTATAGGTGAAATACTTGTAGTCACTGCCCCTGCAAAATCAAAATGCGTTGGAATAATTGTCCCTTTCATCTGTAACAGTTTTCCATCTTCATAACCTATCATGATTGTTTTCAAGTTCTGTTTGACTGAATTAATCTTGACTAAACCATCTTCCATAATCACCTGATGTCCTGCTTGTCGAATCGTGACTAAAGAGAGCAATTTTTTCTTAAAATTGGGTACATACCATACATTGGAAATCATTTTTTCTCCAATGCCAGGGAGAAAAACTTTAACTGCTCCTTTTCCATAAGGAGTATGTTTTGTATCATCAGCAAGAAAAATGGAATTAAGTTGGCAATCTTGAAAATTCCAGAAAAAATCACGTCGACAAGTCATGTGCTGATTGGCCCCGGAATCCAAGATCCAAGCATATTCATAGTCACTTCTAAGATGGGATGAAAGTTTTGATGCTGGTGAGGAAGTAAAAACATATTCTGAGTTATCTTCATCTTGATCATTGGCAAATTGCGTTGAATGTTGCTGAAACTTGGGAATTTTATTAAGTGAAGTTCGACAATCTTCAGCATAATGGCCAACTTTGTTACATCTTTGACACACAATTTGACTTAAGTCTCGTCCTCTTCCTGAAGATTGTCCTCTGCCTCTGCTTTGACTTCTATGTTGATATTGTCCTCTACCTTGATTATTATTTCCTTGTCCTTGAAAATTTCCTCTTCCTTGGTTGTTTCCCCTACCTTGAAACTTATTCCTTCCTTTGTTAAAATTGTTTCCTCTGCTTTGGCTTTGTCCTCGACTTTGTACATTATGTGCTACTTGAATCTGATTCCCTCTGCCTCTGCCTCGAGAACTGTCTGCTGATGATTTACTACGGCTGGCCTCTATGAGAAAAACATCATCACCAACTTTCTTCTTCTGCCCAAAAGTTTTATCATGTTGAGTCAAAATTTCACAGATTTCATCAAACTTTAGTTTCTCTAATTTCCCAGTTACTTGTAGAGTCTCCAAAAAATGCGTGTAGGAAGAAGGAAGTCCAGCAATTACAATTGTGACCATAAAGCTATCATCAATTGCGGGAAAACCAGCATTAATAATTTATTTTCTAATATTCTTAAGTCTTGAGATATATTCAAGAACATCACCGCCTTCAGTTAATTTTCGTTGCAACAATTTTAATTGTAGATCAACTTTTTTTTATTCAGGCTGAGTATCAAAGAGGTCTTTAAAAGTTTTCAAAGCAGACCATGCATCTATAGCATTTTCTATATGGACATACATTTCATCATTCACAGAAGATTTAATAAGAGCTAAGGCTTTAGCATTCTTGACTTCCCATTTCGCTAGTGTAGCTGCATTTGTGGGTTTATTCGGCTCAACATCTCCATCACATATACCCTACCATAATTCATTGTAAATGAGAGTGCTTTCGATGAGACGATGCCATTTTTTATAAGATTTTGTGCCTTCAAGTTTGTCGAAATCAGAAAACAAATTAATCAACTTAGACATTGTAGTGTTAAGACTTCACACCACGAATCAAGCTCCAAAAAAATCAAGATGTGCAACACAACAGCAACACACGACGCAAAAAACGAACTATCGAGGCTTGGCCTTGACCCTCAAATAGTCGTCAAAACAAGAGAAAATTGTCTGAGCTTTGCACTTGGCTCTAGTCAATTTTTCAAATTTTTACAAGGCAACTTTCAAAATTTGACTTTTACAATGGTGCTTTTGCACAATCTGGTAAAAAAAAGTTACCCCCCCCCCTCAAAGTAAAATTACTTTGAGTTACAATGCCACACTTAACTCTCCAAAAACAAATTACAAAAAAAAATCTCCTTATTACTCCAAAAATTACAAATGACCTTATTCCTCCACAAATATTACAAAATCCTTGTTACTCCAATAATATTACATAAAAATATATACCTTGTATCCCCATTTCCTATTTCCACAAATTTACAAATTTGATTTAGCTTTCATAAGTTCAGCCTTGCACTTTCTTGATGGACTGGTCCTCTCAGTTTGAATGACATAAATGGGTATGTATTACATCGCCAGCGCTGCTTCCACCGGATCAATTGTATTTCCACCATACAATTGTTTCAAAACTTCTAGACTTAACTACAGGCTTTCACACGATTTCAATCAATCAAACAACATATAGTAAGTGAATTCAAACCCGTATTTCATTGATGTTTCCGTTGCACTGTTATAATAGCAGAAGTTCTACTGCTGAAGATTACCAGTTATTGATTGGGATGAGCTCCCTTGGAAGGTAGTGCAGATTGCGCCCTCCCCATCAGATACTAAGTAGTTATCTGTTGGCACATTCCAATCTGCTCCATCGAAGTGGAATGTTACAAAAAACAGTCAAAAGTTTATTCCAGGTATATGATCATTAGGGGCATTTAGAAACCACCGAAAATGACAATTTACTCCTTTAATGAAAATAAATGGGACCAGTGCGCCCTTGAATGTAGAATATAAATACAGCCCTCGCTTACACGTTAAATTATTTCATTTCACCCACAGATAGATAAAAGAAAACATTCAGCAAAACAGAAACAGTTCCTTCTAATAAAATGTCTGATTTTATTGAGTAATTATGAAACCTTGGAACTGATTTTCATTTCTTAAAACGTGACAAACTACAGTAGCTGTGTTGTTAAAAAAAATACGTTCACCAGGTTGCATAGATTATCCAATAAAAAAACATGTTGTCCTTTGAAAACGCCCGCAAGGAATTGATCTTCTTGGTACCTGGTTATTGCGTTTGCACAATCCTTTGAACGTTGCCTGACCACATTTAAACACTGCCATTTGAATGTCGTCTGTCAGAATTGTAACGCTGCCTCCACAGATGCAATACAATCATTTAAAATACGATGATGATATTCTGGGGATTCAAGTAGCTGAAGCATCTAAACATTCAGCTAGATTCTCTCGATCTTGAAGAATTGGTTGACAGTTAATAGGCGATGAAATCCTGGTGGGGAATCCAGCAGCACAGTTATCGCAGTAAACCTTGCCTGTAATATAATTTCCAGATGCTGAATGATTGGTACCAGATTGGACCTAACCAGATACATGCGCTATACCAATATGCTAAGTTTCAGTTTCAATACGGAAACTACTTAGAGGCAGCAGATTTTTTATATCAATATCATACTTTTATACAAACAGTGAAAGGAGTTTCAATGCCTTGTGAGGTAAGCTAGCAGCAGAGATTCTGATACAAAATTGGGATATTGCTCTGGAAGAGCTTAATCGATTGAAAGAAATTATTGATTCTAAGAATTTTTCATAATAATAGAAAATCAACGCACAACAGTTGTTGATAATAATTCAAAAAATTGATTTTTAGATTTAAAAATCTAAAATCAATAAACTAATAAAATTTCTTTTTTTTAAACAAAAACTTGACAAATTTCATACCAAAATTTTGTTGATCACTTCAACAGGGTTGAGTTTTCCACGATCTGATAGAGCTGGAATCTCCTCCTCAAATAAACTGCAGCATTACTGGAGCTCTGATACCACAATAATGGCAGAAGTGTCCTCAGACACATAATTTTATTAATAATAAAAAACAATTATATAATATGATTTTGCAAGAGTTTACACCCGAACAACAAAACACTCTTGCAATGAGCTATTTATAAGCTCCATGTCCTAACTACCTCTAATTATGGATCACTTATTAAATAACAAGTGTCCGTTTACAATAAATGTTATTTAAACCAACTAGCTAACTAATCTCCTAAAATAGAGCCTAAGATACGACACATTTGGAGAGTCATATCTAGTTACAACAATATGTTAATTCTAAAAGTCTCCATTAAATAATTAAACATTCTAGAATAATAATTATTAATCTAATATCTTAAATTAATAATTATTTTATTCTAATTTTATAACCTATGATAAAATTTATTTTTGGATCATCTAACACCGACTCTGAGCATTGCACCATAAAAATTATACCTTGTGGGGTTGGAAACTTTTCCCACATTCAGGTGGTCATTTTAGGCGACAACACACACCTTATTGGAAGTGTTTCCGCCTAAGATGTACATCTAAGTGTGGGAAAAGTTTCTAACCCCACATGGTATAGTCTTTAAGGCGCAACACTCAGAGAAGGGGATGTCACCTATTCCAAACTCTCTTCGTTTAAGATCTCTCATAGGCAAGCTATGGAGGGTAGTCCCTAAAGATGATTAGTAAAAGAAAACGTGTTGAAAACAATAAGTTCTAGGAGACAAAGGGGAAGGAAATTACCACTAAATGCTACTTGATTATAGATTGATTAGAAAGTATAATTATTAATGACCAGTGTAAATATCAAAAGATGAATTCGATTAAATCAATATGACATCAACAAGATAAAATGTGATGGACTAGTGCCTTATAACAATGCTCAAACAAAGATAAAATACTTACGAGATAAGAAATGATAATTCAAGTTACGCAATTGGCATTGTTACAAGACAACAATTGTACAAAATATTGAAATATGATCAGTAAAATATAACTTGCAAGATAAATGAAACTTGCATTTCAAAAGACAATAAGCATAAAATTGACAAGTATAAGGATATAAAGTAAAGCTTGCAAGTAAATAATTAGCCCACAGTTCCAATTACAATAACCAATTGAAATGCAAAATATCACAATGTTAGATTAATGAATGCAAGACTAGACTATGCAAAGGAGATGCAAATGCCAATGAAATGTTTCAATGAGATACAATTATAACAAGATGCTTCAAAGAAAGGAATACCAATACAGTTATGATCAAGATTACTTTGAGCACAAAATTATAATGAGGAGCAGCACCTATCATTGTGCTGCTCCTCATCACCAAGTCGCACCTCACTGTGCTGCACCATGTTGCACCCATGTGCCATTGTTGTACCATGTTGCCACATTGTTGTCCCATGTGGTAAGTTGAACCATGTTGCCATACAGCATGTCTTGTGTGCTTGCAGCACCATGCTCGCCACTGCTATCACATGTGCTTGTTGCACCATGCTTGCCATTCTGTTCCAATGCACTTGAAGCACCGTGCTTGCCATGTTGTCCCATTGTGATATTGTTGTACCATGTCATAGCTTGATGTCCCATTGTGTTTGAGGCACCGTTCTTGTTGTTGTCCCATGTGGCATGTTGTACCTTGTTGTTGTCCTAATGAGTTTGCAGCACCATGCTATTGCTACTGTCCCATTGTAGCCTTGTTGTACCTTGTTGTTGTCCCATTATAGCCTTGTTGTACCTTGTTGATGTCCCATAATTCCTTTGTTGCCACATGTCATTGTTGTTGTCCCAATTGTGCCTTTGCTACCACATGTCATTGTTGTTGTCCCAATTGTGCTTGTTGTCCCAATGTGTTTGTAGCGTCGTCTTATTGTTGTTGCCCCAATGTGCTTGTTGTTCCAATGTGTTTGATGTCCCAATGTGTTTGTAGCACCATCCTATTGTCATTGCCCCAATGTGTTAGCAGCACTATCGTATTGTTTTTGTCCCAATGAATATCACAGCTCCCTTCCAACACTTTCGAACCCATGTTTTCCCTTAAGATAGTCCTGAAATCCACGCTGGAATTTCCTTTCTTTGTTGCAGCCTAACTCACAAGTTATCCTCCTCAACGAGCTCCTTTCTGATGTATTGTGTGTTGCACAATGGACTGCAGCTAGGGCATCCTTAGGACTGTGGCTAGGGTTTCCTTAGGACTTGGCTAGGGCTTCTCTAGGACAGTGTCTAGGGCATCCTCCTTCGGACTGTGTTAGGGCTAGTAGAGGGCAGCGTGTAGGCCTCCTTCCCTCCTGTGTCTTAGGGATACTTCCTCCTAGATTTCTCTCACACTAAATCCCAAAACAAGTGGAGAGAAATCAAGAGTGAAGTGTGTGTGAAATAACTCTCAAGTCATCTCCTTTATACTAAAATGTTGAGCACACGTGGGTGTTATTTAGTTGTTGGTCGACCTTGACGAATTGTCTTATAACACAAATACATTCATAACTCCATGAATACTTATCGGAATCGGATGATCTTTAGATAAATCCTACACCTCTCGATGTGAGGGATCCAAGAAAAATATCAGCTGCCATATATAAGATGACCCACATGGAGTTTGACCCTAGTTGCCAATTTTAACAAAAATAAAAGTGAGAACAAGACATTAGTTACTCAAATGCACTTTAGATCAAATTACTGAAGTGCAAATTAAACTAAATAGCTATTAAGACCACCAAATAGTTAGATTAAAAAATATGTGATTCAAAGTTATTAGAAAATGATACGAAATCTAAATCTAACACTTCAATGCTATGAATTAATAAATGTAAAAGTTAGTAATGAGGCCTAGTTACTAAGTTATCAAGTTAGTAGTCAGATAGAAACCCCCCTACCAAATTAGAGGGTGGGATACCATGGGAATAAATCCCAAGCTCCCTATAGGAAAAAAAAAAATTTATTAAAAAATTACGAAGAAAACCAACTTTAGACAAATATGAGGGTTTACAAATAAAAATTTAAATACCCCTTCCTCAAAGTAACAATATGTTGATCAAAGTTGTCATTGTTGTCAATACAATAATGTCGATGTTGAAGATGAAGAAAACCATAGGTAAAACTCCTAAGTTCAATACCCTAACCCTAAGTAAAAACCCTAGATGCCTAATGTGCATTATCAAACCCTAACTGTATATGAAGTCCTAGTCTTGTTGAAAATGCCCTAATCCTAATAAATGAAGAACACATAAGAAAAATATCTACTTGATGAGCCCCAAAATTGGTAACAATTTGGGCTCATTTGGCCTCATTTTCATTGTTCAGCCCTTGTTCAAATCCATCATTTTCTATATTTTATGAATTATTTCTTGTATGTTTGTGTCTTTGGTACGAATAAGGGAAGTTATTTTTCCTAGGTGGTTAACATGTGTCTATTTCAGGTTTTTTTACGTATTGGAGCAAAGTCAAAGCAATCACGAGCTATAAGGCAGCCAAGCCTGAAATGAGGACTTGAAGGAGGGATGTCCACGGCATTCAATGACCCTTCCTCGAGATTATCACCTTCAGCTCCAAGCTCCAAAGACCACTAAGCCGAATCTAGAAGGCAGCCCATCAGCATTTAGAAAGGGGTTGTTTGACTCACAGTTTGACAGTCGAGTTCCACGGATTGAGGAGGCCAGCTAGGTCCCTCGTTATCTATAAATGTTGAGGCCTCAGCCTTCGTAAAAATACTTTTGAATCTATTGTGTACTTTGTACTCCAGTGCTGCAGCAGCTCTATTTCATTTTCTTGTAGCCATTTTTGGCAAAACTGTTATGACTCTTTTTGAATAATGATAAGAAGTTTGGTTTCCTAACAAGTCTGATTTTTTTTATAGGAGCCAAAGCTCTCAGGGTTGGGCCCAACTTGAGAGCCTAGGACCTCCTTTCTGTACCATTGTGTTTCTTTATGTATCACTGTTTTTTTTCCTCTCTTTTATGCATTTGAACACCTTGTTGTTAAGTAGATTTTGTTATGATGTTGGAATAGATCATTGTTTATGAATGGTTTTGGTTTAGATGTTTTGGTAGAATAATAACAGCAAAGATCTCCAAGAAAAAAGAGACAACTACACTCCTGGTTTCACCTCGGCCTTATTGGGTTTGGGGCTGGAATTGAGGAAAACAGGGTTGCCTCACAAAAACACTAGTTTGTTGCTTATGCAATCTTTTAGTGTGCTTGTTTAATTGCAGAGATTAGTCATGGGGTTGGACATATGAAATGTTTCCTTACATAGATGGTGTACCAGGTTTTCTTCCCAAATAAAGTTACTGCTCATTTGTGTTGATTGATGGATAGAATAGCTTAGTCTCGGATTTGATCATTTGCAGGTTTGTGTAGAATTGATCAAGGCCCACCGTGTAGGGTATCTTCCTCCTTCACCCATCCTCCCAAAGCATCATCTAAGCCTCCTTCTCTGTGTCATAGCTACGCTGTCTTTTTTCCCATCTATCCTTTGTGTCTACGAAACCTTACCTTCTTGCTCATCATTGCCTTAGTCATCTCCGAGCCAAGTCAGCCTTCCACCAAACCTCCCACCAGTCCTCAGGCCATGTTTAGACCCCTATCCTACCTTTAGATCCATTCATGCACCTTCCCTCACGCATCCACCTCCTAAAAACCGACTTCCAAGTTTCCTGTAGAAATTTCGAAGTTTCCTGTAGAAATTATGAAGTTTCCTGTAGAACCCCTGCAGACTTCCTGTAGAAGCTCACAAGTGAGGTTTTCTGATAGCCAAACCTTGTGAGACTCTAGGGAAGAGTGCTAGGGGCCCCTTAGACCCTCTCTGAGCCTCCCCAACTGCTTCCAAGCATTCCTCTTCCTTGGTCCACTCCTGCACAGTGAAGCACAGTTCAAGTATATGCATGTGAAAATCAACACTTAATCAAGAAATACAAAAAGATACTCTCTAGAACAAAAGTAGACTAAGACATGTGCATTTTCCCTTTTTGAAGTCAATGGCATCTCATTCAGCAGTCTGCATTCTCATTATTGCATCAATAGAACTAGCTGGTAGAATTAGGGTTTGCTAGGGTTTGCATTCCTCTTTTGCTTACAGTTTCTTTCTTCAAGTAGATTAGCTCCCCTTTGAGTTAGCTTTCATCCATCATTTACAAGCTTCATCTAAGAGCTTATAGAAGTTGGCTAAAGCCCTGGCGGACTTGTGCCAGTTGACCAAGTGACAGCTGCGACAAGAGCTAGTACTTGTGCATACAGCACCATCGCTTCCAAGTTTGTTACGAACAATCGGGTTGATAAAAGTAAAGAAGGGAGTCCCAAGAGTTGTAGCATTATTGCTGCAATACTGGAGCCCACCGTCTTTTTGGTGTCATTGCCAGGGAAGCGTCAGAGTATTGGTGATTGTTGCTATTCTTTTATTTTTCGACTACAAACTTCTGCTAAGTAGTTTATTTCATTTCCATTCTGCAATTTCATTCCTGCAAAAGGAGAGTAGGCATTCCTTGCTTTCCTAGATTAGCCTTCAAATTCCGCAATTTCAATTCTGCAAGCATAGATTAGAATTTAATTCTACTTTCATAGATTAGCATTTCAATTTCGCATTTTCCTTTCAGTAAGATAGTTAGTTGTAGTTCAACCTATTTTAGTTTTGCAGGTACAAAAGAAAAAATACAAAAGCAAGAAAAAGTCTTTCCATTTCATGCCTCGTAGGAACAGAGATAAGACCGGAAAATTCTTACCCAACACCCCCACCACATCACTGAGTCAACTTTCTCTCTTCTCTGGTGACAGTGAGCCAGAAGAACCTATATTTGAACCTCCTGAGATATACGAAGATCCTATAGCGGAAGAAGAGTTAGAAACCATTCCATCTGCAACCATGGCTTAAAACCGAAACGGGAGAAGAGAATATGAGAGAATGGAGGGTGCCTTTCCCATTCGAGAGACCAATGGAGACATGAAGATGAAAAACATAAGTCCCTCTGCGCTACCTCATTTCCATGGTCTGACTTCTGAGGACCCTGATACCTTCTTGTTTGAGTTTGTTGTCCTTCGTAGAACTTATGACTATGCTGAGGATGAGCAAAAGTTGAAACTCTTTCCCTCTACCCTCAAGGATGCATCATTACGATGGTTCATGGGGTTACCTGAAAACAGTATCACCACTTGGGCTCAAATGCAACAAGCCTTTAACACCAAGTACAGAGACTACTATAGGTCCAAAGAAACTAAGGGGGAAATCTTTCGGATGGACATGGGCAGTGACGAATCTTTGGAAGACTATGAAGAAAGGTTCCAACTCTGCTACAAACGAGCCAGGTGCACACTTGACCCGGAATCTCTGAAGTTGGTTCTGCTCCGAGGAGTCCCTAAAGACCTTTTGGACACCCTTAACCTGCTGGCTGGAGGAGATATCTACCAACTACCTTATGAGGACATAAAGACCGTGTTTAGAAACCATTCTAGGGCAGCCCGGAAGAAAGGTAGGGGGAGTCATCTCTCAGCTAACACATCCCTCTCCAAGCATGAGTTTGCTAACCAGATGGAAGATCTTAAGAGCGAAATGAGACAGACCATTGCCATGCAACTTGATACCTTCAGAATTCAGCAAAAGAAGGAAGAGGTTGAGAGGGCCTTGGCCATTTTTTGTCCTAGATGCACAAGGAAACACCCCAAGAATGAGTGCCCACTACACTCAGTAGAGGTATGTTTCGTGTGTGAGGAAGACCATCCCACCAACCAATTCCCTACCTTGCCTAGATTTAAAGCCATGTACCTAGGGACCGAGGTGGCTATTGTACCTCTCTACTTCCTCAAGCAAAGGAGGCCTCATGGACCCAGGCCTTATTAGTAGGGAATGCAAGGGACATCCCAAGCTTACTACCACCCCAACCAACCTACCCATATGCCTTCTTGAGGCCCCCCTACTCATCCTTCATGGTCCACACCTCCTCCATGGTCTTATCCATCTCCATACCAAAATCAACCGCCCTCTCACTTGTTTCACTCTCATGCCCAGCCACAACCTCAGTGGAATGCACCTCAACCGAGGTGGAGGCCCCAATACAACACTCCTCCCGCCATTCTGCCTCCACCACCAACTCAATCCCAACCATTACCTCCTGCTCCTCCAAGACAACCCCAGATGCCTGCTCAACCGAACCCGAACCCCAACAACAGACAGGCCCAGCAGATATATACTGGGGAGACATCATGCCCTACCTATGTTGTGGAGATCCAGGAGATCAACCTGTGATCTGGGAAAGTCCTTCCAGAGCACCAACCTCCTCCCTTAGAGGAGGAGGAAGAGAAACAGGAAAGTGAACCCCAAGCCATTCCACCCTTTCTTGAGTGACTCACAGCGACCACACAGCCCAACCCAGAGGAGGACGAGCTTCTGGGAGAACTTAAGCAGTTGTGTGTGAAAATTCCACTTCTCCAGGCCATCAAAGATGTACCAATTTACAACAAATTGATTAAAGAGAAGTGTTTCAGGCACCCAGGCAGGCGAAAGAAAGATGCCTCGACTATCAATGTCATAGGACAACTGTCCGACCTCATGTTGGGGCAAGTAATCTGTCCAAAGTATTTGGACCCTGGGAGCCCTATAGTTGATGTCCACATCAATGGCACCATCATACCCCACACTCTGATTGATTTAGGGGCTACCGTCAATGTGATGACCAGGGACACCATGCTTAAGCTCAATCTTCAGAGTGCCCTAAGAAAGACTTCGACGGTGCTGCAATTGGCAGATTGGTCCTCTAGCCTAAGGAAAAACTCACAGGTTATCCTCTCATTTTGGGAAGGCCTTGGCTGGCCACTGCAGATGCTTATATCAGCTGTCCAGCGGGAAGCATGACCATAAAAAATGGGCCTATGTCTAAGCAGCTGGTCCTATACTCTCCTGCCCAATCTTCGATAGAACATGACTTACCCCTCTGGTTGGAAGAAGGAGAAGAGGATGAGGTCTACTCTACACCATTATGCACAGTAGAGGCCACCAAGGGAGGTCCTCCAACCGAGGATGATTTGATTGAAAATTTAATCCAAAATCCTCCCCCTAGTAAGCTATCCTTGGAAGAATTGGTGGAAGACACCCAGGCCAATGCCTTAGTAGACCTAAGTGCCACTAATCCGACCAACCCCAGAGTTAAAAATGTGGAGTTTGGCCCTGAGAAGACCTTGAAGATAAGATCCTCTCTCTCTCCCTCTCAGGAAAAGGAGCTATGTAGTCTCTTGACCCGCCATTTGGAGGCCTTTGCTTG
This sequence comes from Pinus taeda, assembly GCA_000404065.3. Taxonomy (NCBI): domain Eukaryota; kingdom Viridiplantae; phylum Streptophyta; class Pinopsida; order Pinales; family Pinaceae; genus Pinus; species Pinus taeda. The sequence continues at coordinate 21,583 of APFE031004315.1, read as the reverse complement.
GAGCTACAACGAAATGAAGGGAATCCATCCCTTAGTCTGCACTCATCATATCTACATCAAGGAGGAATGTAAACCAGTTAGGCAACCCCAGAGGAGGATGAATCCAGCCCTTAAAGACATTGTTAAAGAAGAGGTGCAAAAATAGTTGGATGCGGGATTCATCTACCCCATCTCGGACAGCAAATGGGTTTCCCCTCTAGTGTTGGTGCCTAAGAAAAATGGGAAATGGAGAATCTGTGTGGACTACAGGGAGTTGAACAAAGCCACCAAGAAAGACCACTTCCCTTTACCTTTCATAGATCAAGTGCTGGATGGTCTGGCAGGAAAGAGATTCTTCTCCTTCCTAGATGGGTTCAATGGGTACAACCAGATTCAAATCAGCCCGGAAGACCAGGATAAGACCACTTTCACTTGTCCATGGGGTACCTTTGCCTACCGTGTTCTTCCCTTCGGGCTATGTAATGCCCCTGCCACATTCTAGAGGGCTGTGTTAAGCATCTTTGCAGAGTTGGTCTATGATTCGGTAGAAATCTATATGGATGACTTTACTCCTTACGGGTCTAGCTTCCAGGAAGCCTTATCCAACCTGGGAAAAGTTTTGAGTAAGTGCATCGAGATGAATCTATCCCTCAGTCTAGAGAAATGTGAGTTCCTGATGACTGAAGGGACCGTGTTAGGCCATACCATCTCTCGCTAAGGGTTACAGGTGGATCCCAATAAAGTTGCTATCATCAAAAGGGTCCCTCCTCCTCAAAAGGTGAGAGATGTCTGGAGTTTCTTAGGCTTAGCAGGATATTACCGTAGATTCATTAAAGACTTTAGTAAGCTGGCCTCGCCATTGTTTGGTCTCTTAGCAAAAGATGTTGAGTTTAAATGGCCGGATGACTGCCAAAAGGCTCTGAATGAATTAAAGGATAAGTTGGTGTCTGCTCCCATTCTGAGAGGCCCAAACTGGGCCCTACCTTTCCACATTGTTATGAAACCAGCTCACAAAAAGATAGAAAAGAGAGATCTACGCCTTAGAATTCAGCCTCTTCGAGGGGGCAACCTCCTTTACATTACATAAATGAACAATTCTTAGATGATACAAATGAAAAGACCTCCTTTCTATATATAGGAGTCTAAGGGCTCATAACATAACCAGAGCCGA
>APFE031004315.1:7567-20413 GCA_000404065.3 Pinus taeda | reverse complement strand
GATGTCCACATCAATGGCACCATCATACCCCACACTCTGATTGATTTAGGGGCTGCCATCAATGTGATGACCAGGGACACCATGCTTAAGCTCAATCTTCAGAGTGCCCTAAGAAAGACTTCGACAGTGCTGCAATTGGTAGATCGCTCCACCGTGACTCCCGAAGGGATTGTGGAGGATGTCTTGGTCTCTGTAGACTCATGGGAATACCCTGCAGACTTTTTGGTCCTCCAGCCTAAGGCAAAACTCATAGGTTACTCTCATTTTGGGAAGGCCTTGGCTGGCCACTCCAGATACTTATATCAGCTGTCGAGCGGGAAGCATGACCATCAAAAATGGGCCTATGTCCAAGCAGCTAGTCCTATACCCTCCTACCCAACCTTCGATAGAACATGACTTACCCCTCTGGTTGGAAGAAGGAGAAGAGGATGAGGTCTACTCTGCATCATTATGCACAGTAGAGGCCACCAAGGGAGGTCCTCCAACCGAGGATGATTTGATCAAAAACTTAATCCAAAATCCTCCCCCTAGTGAGCTATCCTTGGAAGAGTTGGTGGAAGACACCCAGGCCAATTCCTTAGTAGACCTAAGTACCACTAATCCGACCAACACTAGAGTTAAAAATGTGGAGTTTGGCCCTGAGAAAACCTTGAAGATAAGCTCCTCTCTCTCTCCCTCTCAGGAAAAGGAGTTATGCAGTCTCCTGACCCGCCATTTGGGGGCCTTTGCTTGGAGCTACAAGGAAATGAAGGGAATCCATCCCTCAGTCTGCACTCATCATATTTACATAAAGGAGGATTGTAAACCAGTTAGGCAACCCCAGAGGAGGATGAACCCAGACCTTAAGGACATTGTTAAAGAAGAGGTGCAAAAACTGTTGGATGCGGGATTCATCTACCCCATCTCGGATAGCGAATGGGTGTCCCCTCTAGTTTTGGTACCCAAGAAAAATGGGAAATGGAGAATTTGTGTGGACTACAGGGAGTTGAACAAAGCCACCAAGAAAGACCACTTCCCTTTACCTTTCATAGATCAAGTGTTGGATGGTCTGGCAGGAAAGAGATTTTTCTCCTTCCTAGATGGGTTCAGTGGGTACAACCAGATTCAAATCAGCCCGGTAGACCAGGATAAGACCACTTTCACTTGTCCATGGGGTACCTTTGCCTACCGTGTCCTACCCTTCGGGCTATGTAATGCCCCTGCCACGTTCCAGAGGGTTGTGTTAAGCATCTTTGCAGAGTTGGTCCATCATTCGGTAGAAATTTATATGGATGATTTTACTCCTTACGGGTCTAGCTTCCAGGAAACCTTGTCCAACCTGGGAAAGGTTTTGAGTAAGTGCATCAAGATGAATCTGTCCCTCAGTCCGGAGAAATGTGAGTTCCTGATGACTGAAGGGACCGTGTTAGGCCATACCATCTCTCGCTAAGGGTTACAGGTGGATCCCAATAAAGTTGCTATCATTAAAAGGGTCCCACCTCCTCAGAAGGTGAGAGATGTCCAGAGTTTCTTAGGCTTAGCAGGATATTACCGTAGATTCATTAAAGACTTTAGTAAGCTGGCCTCGCCCTTGTTTGGTCTCTTGGCAAAGGATGTTGAGTTTAAATGGTCGGAGGACTGCCAAAAGGCTCTGAATGAATTAAAGGATAAGTTGGTGTCTACTCCCATTCTGAGAGGCCCAAACTGGGCCCTACCTTTCCACATCCACACGAATGCCTCGCACAAAGCCATAGGGGCAGCCCTAGGAAAACTTGAAGAGAAACTCCCATATGCTATATACTTTGTCAGTAAAAACTTATCCAAGGAAGAAATGAATTACACGGTAACTGAGAAAGAGTTCCTGGCTGTGGTCCATGCCCTGAACAAGTTCTGACACTATATCACCAGCTATCAAACATTTGTACATACTGACCATGATGCAATCCGATATTTAATGAATAAGCCTGATGTGAATGCTCGTATTATTAGATGGTTACTTTTATTACAACAGTTTGATTTGACCATTGTTGATAAACCATAAACCAAGTAGAGAAACTGTTGTTGCTGACTTCTTGTCTAGACTCGATTTGCCTGTAGGTGAAGAAGGAACCGTGGATGACCAGATGCCAGATGAGCATCTGTTTTCCATCTTCGTACTCTCCCTGTGGTTTACTGATATAGAAAACTATCTGGTCTCAGCATAGTTCCCTCCGCATCTATCCTCGAAGGAGAAGAGCAAGATCGTGAGAAAAAAGTGCCTCATTTACTTGGATCAGGGGAAACTTGTTCAAACTTGGCCCCGATCAGATCTTAAGATGTTGTGTAAGGGAGGAGGATATCTTTGACATCCTCCTAACTTCTCACGATGGACCCTGTGGAGGATATTTTGCAGCCAAGAGGAATGCCTTCAAGATTCTACAGGCAGGCTACTATTGGCCCACTCTTCATGCAGATGTCAGAAGATATATCAGCCAATGTGACCGATGCAAAGGATGGGGAAACCAACCCCAAGGGATGAAATGACTCTCCAACCTCAGGTGACTCTTGAGCCATTTGAGAAGTGGGGTATGGACTTTGTGGGCCCTATCAACCCTCCTTCAAGGCAAAGGTCTTACATCATTGTGTGCACAGATTATCTGACAAAGTGGGCAGAGACCAACGCAATCAAAGCAGCAACAGAAGAAAAGGTGGTCGAGTTCTTGAGAGAGAACATTTTCTACAAATTTGGCTACTCAAGAGAGATAGTCACGGATCAAGGAAGCCAGTTCACCTCCAATTTGATTGAAGATCTCCTTGCTCATCACAAAATCAAGCATAGGACTTCCACCCCATATCATCCTCAAGCGAATAAGGGAAGTCACCAACAAATCATTAGAGGGGATCTTGACCAAGGTGGTGAGCAGCAGCAGAAAGGATTGGGCAGATCGCCTGGTTGGGGCCACCTGGGCCTACAACACCACTTGGAATACCACCACTAGTTTCACACCCTATGAGCTAGTCTATGGAAAGAGAGCTTTGCTGTCAATTGAGTTTGAGTACAACACCTTGAGGATGGTAGCTCAGCTGGACCTAGACCTCATTCATGCTCAACAAGAAAGGTTAATGCAGCTGAATGGGTTAGATGAACTTTGAATGCAGGCCCTACTCCACTTAGAAGTGACCCAACTTCATAGGAAGGTGTGGCATGACCGGCACCTCAATGACAAACAATTCCAGCCGGGAGATTGGGCGCTGCTATATGATTCTAGACATAAGGATTTCAAGCGAAAACTGAGAACGAGGTGGCTGGGACCATATGCAGTAGAAAAGTGTAATGATAATGGCTCTGTTTTTATCCAAACTATTGATGAAGAAGCCATCCCCATCCTTGTCAATGGACATCGACTCAAGATCTACAGGAAGCCTCTGTCAAGGCAAGAGTTCGTCAAAACTATGGAAAAATCAGTGCTGGTCATAGAGAAGGGTTCTGCCTTTGTTTTGGGCACACCCTGAGCCTCATTTCATATTCTGAAAAAAAAAAAGGAAAAAGAAAAAAGAAAAAAAGGGAAAATCCTTGGGTGAAAACCTTTCTGAGGCGCCCAAGGCAGGTAGTAGGAGTGAAAACCTCATTGAGGCGCTCCTGCTGTCTTTCAAAAAAAAAAAGAATGGAAATAAAAGATCCTGGGGTGAAAACCTTTTCAAGGCACCCGAGGTAGGCAGTAGGGGTGAAAACCTCATTGAGGCACCCCTGTTGTCTCTTGAAAAAAAAAAAAAAAGAGAGAAGAAAAAGATGAAAAAAGAACAAGAAAAAAACAGTTGATCTTTGAATTTTTGCAGGTATACAACGCACCAAAGGAGGACTGTCAACTCACAGACATGGGTTCCTATCAAGCTACTAGATAGCCTCTCATGCACATCCACCATGGACACTCATTTTTGCAAAGTTTGGGTGCAATCGGATCGTGGTTTGGCCTTCTACAGGAAGCTACAGGACTTTCTACAGGAAGTTCTGTATTTCTACAGGAAACTTCCTGTAGAACGTTTGAGTGGGCCAGAATCAAATACAAGGAGAAATGTGGAGCATCAAGTTGACTAAGGGGGCATGCAACCACCCTTCTCTATCATTCCCCACTCGCTCCACCTCTTTTCACCACCACAACTCCAATATGAGCAAGCATACCTGCACATGCAAAGAAATCTCTATTTTTCAAATAAGGGAAATTGGATTTCTTTTCAAATTCAGAAACAAGGTCTCCTGAGGCTCGAGTGCTCACCTGTTAGGCGACCTCAGGACCTTTCACCTGTTCAATAAAAATCTAATTATGTCAGCATGCACCCCAGGGGGAGAAACAGCTATAGGATGTCCTACAGGAATCCTGTAGCAGTTGATCCAGCTGGAGTACCTACCACGAAGACACCAGCAGTTCACAGGATCGATGCATGCCATGTTCGCCACTAGAGGAATGGGTCTCTGAGACTCCCAGCCAGCAGCAGCCAATCCGAAGAAGCTCCAGCACCTAACCACAAGAGCAGCAGCACGCAGACCGGCATCCATCGTCTTGAGCCCTGGAAGAAATCACATCCACGGCCGCACAGGTAAGTAACTAACCTTATTTCGTCCCATAGCATAAACTATACTCTGAATATGCACAACTTTGCAAATGGGTGGATTGAACAAGGGGTTGCCTCTCAACTAGCCACCACAGCCCATCAAGCGGCCTCGTAGGATCCGAACTGGATCGATTGTGCAGGAAGGATGAACAATCGGCACGTGGGAAAGGTCCAGTCGGGAAGAAGCGGAAGTATGACAAGATTGGCGGCGGTCACTCCAGTGGGGAGAATTCGGCGGTCAAGGGCACGCTGGGATATGATTACGATGACGTCGGCCAACGGACAATCAGGGATAGCTCAACCCCGCGCCATGGATTTCGCAGAAATTTGATATCGGCCGGTGGATTTTTATGACGAACGACAATCATTTATGAAACAACCATTTCCCAGCCGAATGTGCGTCCTCTTCCTCTGCAAGCGATTAACCCGAAGTATTCTGCCTGATTCAAGCATCCTGTTGCCGCTCAGACTGGTCTTGCGCTGCCGTAAACTCCTTCGGAAGCCAAGAACGAACTCCTATAGGAAATTGCACTACAGGAAACGCGGCATCCGCAACAGTGCAGACTGTTCACGTCGGGGTGGCGAATTTCAGAGGTAGGCAGAATTTAACCTCCTCATGCAAAGAAAATTTCTTTTCCAAGGTGGTGCAATCGACGTAGAAAGGGGTGGGGAAATTCAATTGTAATTCTATCTAGTTTGATATATGCGTCGCTGCTAGAATCTTCGTCGTCATCTGCATGAGAATTTTCTTCACGCATAAATGGAAATTCCTTTCTGTCGAAGGTGATACCCTGCTGAAACACTGTCAAAACTGCAATTGTTTTGCCACTGTGTGTATAACGGAGACAGGCTCTGCTCTCCGGGTGGAAATTCTCGAAATCCTTCCTCTGTACATCTAAGCAGACAACGTCAGCAGGGCAATCGACTAAAGGTCTCTTTTTCTTCCGCTCTAAGGAAAGAATCCGCTCAGAAGTCTCAGTCCGAGAGCGCAAACACAGAATTTGATCATGCCGGGCGGGTTCATTTGTAAAGAACCATCAGACTCAAAGAAGTTACGGGAGACCCCTGAGGTGGTAGAACTATTCTCCCATGCACAGTGGATGTCATTTTGTGACAAGCTCCAGGGGCACGACGATGAAATTATAGAAGAATTCCTCCAGTCCCTGGAGCCGAAGTCAAAAACATTGGCCATCATCAATTTCAGGGGATTATCCCTCAGACTCACACCGCAGCTCATCAGCAGGGTGACTGATCTTCCAATGGGAATCCCGTGGGATAAGGAGGAAAGGAAGCTGGGTAAGAAGGCTAAAGAAGAATTCTTCTTTCCTAAATAACAATTCTCAGAGGATAAAAATGGAGTGAGGAGGACTAGCCTGCAGCCGCTCTGGAGTGAAGTCAGCCTCCAAATTATGAAGTATATCACTTGCGAGGGGCAGTTTAGTATCATATATGGTTATCACTTTCGGCTGCTCACAGAGCTCAGGCACCACATGGACCTCCCCTCGGAGCAAAAATTGAGCATTCCATACTTCCTTTTGCAGTCCATGACTGAATGTGCCACCAAGCTTAGAGAAGGGACACCGGACCAGCTAGCACATCATGGGCTTATAAAGCTCCTTGTGGAAGATGCACAACACACTTTCACCGTCCCTCTCTCATGGGAGATTTTCCGGAATATGAAAAAGGATGATGACATTCGAGTTTTAGCTGAGGAGCTTACTTCCTCTAACAGTGAAGAGAAGGATCCTACGCAGGCCGAGAAGAAGACCAAAAGACAGGACACCAAGGGCAAAGCCCCCAAGAAGGAGCAAAAAGGAACACCAGTAAAGCAAGCTGCCAAAATAGGGGATGCTGGGATTTCCCCAACGCCCAGAGAAAAGAGACTACAGAGCAGGGCAGAGCAGACTGAGAAAGTCCAGGACAGTAAGGACACCCATAAGGCTACCTCAGCCAGGATGAAAGAAAAAGTTCCCGCAGCCAAGCAGGCTAAAACTGTGCCCTCGATTCCTACAGGAAAACAACAAAGTCCCCTACAGGAAAGCAACAAAGTGCTCCTACAGGGAAGCAACAGAGTGCTCCTACAGGGAAGCAACAAAGTGCTCCTACAGGGAAGCAACAAAGTGCTCCTACAGGGGAGCAGCAGAGTGGTCCTACAAGGAGCGAGCGAAGAATTCCTTCATGGAAACAGCAAGGTCCCTCTACAGGAAAATTGAACCCTCTACAGGAAAATTGAAAACGGCTTCTACAGGAAGCCAGAAAGCTACCACTACAGGAATTTCTACAGGAAGTCCGAAAGGAGAACAACAGCAGGAGAAATCAGCTGAAATCCTAGCTAGGGAGGTAGCAGCTATGTTGGCCGCCCTAAGTACTCCTCCCAAGCCAAAAGAAAAATGAAAAAGGGAGACTCCTTTATATTTCAAAGCAAGGAGGAGTGTGAGAATTAAGACTGGCAGACCCCAGCCTCCATCCAAAGAACCTATCATTATTGAGGATGCTCCTACCACACCAAGGGATAAGTCCCCCTCCAAAGCCTCCATCACTTATGAGAGGGGAAGCCCGAAAACATCTTCATGGAAGGATAGAGTGGAAAAAATGAGCTCACAAGCCTCTCTACAGGATGTTGAGGCCATTCTATAGGAAACTCTAGCTAGGCTCAAGGAAACTGAGCAGATGGAGGAGAAGGCAGTTGAGTCACCACCAAAGGAGGAGGGAGCAGCCGAGTCACCACCAAAGGAGGAGAAACCTGATGATATTGCAGAGCCAAGCCCACAACCCAACTTGGGCTCTTATTATAACTTTTTGGAAGCAGGCAGAATTATTCCCCAAAAGTTTACAGTGCCACAGTTTTTAGCACTAGAAGAAGAACGAGTCCGAACCCACAAGTGGATGAGGATAGCTAAATCTAAGGGAGTAGCGGATATTGGGCCTCTAGAGGAAAGGCTCAAGGAAGCACAAAGGGAGCTGGCAAGAGTAAGGCATGTGGAAAGCTCCCAGCAAGCCAAATTGAGAGAAGTAAATGAGCTGCTCAAGCAGCAGCTCCAGCTGCAGGAATAAGGGAAAGAAAAGAGAATGGCAACCAAGGATCCCTCAGCAGAGCCTCAAGGGGAAGAAGAGATGCAAGTTGATCTTGAGAAATTTGACCAGCAGCTATAGGAAAGGGAACTGCAGGCAGATATTGAGGTACAATCACTATGGCAACGGGTGCAAGAAAAGGAGGCACAACTGGCATGTATGGCCAGTTGGGAAATGGAAGCACTCCAATGTAGGCAGCCGGCTAAATATTATGGCTTGTACCTTCAGGACCAATGGCTGCAGTTCCAAATTAATACATTGGCGCAGAGGGGTATCTCTCATATCCAGAACCCCCAGCAATTCACAGATTTATGTAACACCGGTTCCTCGGAAGATAAATCCAAGCTCTCAGAGTTTTACCTCCATAACTTGGCACTTCCAAATATCACTTCGTGGGACCCCAACACAGCAGTAGGGGATATGCAGCTGATGGAAATGACCTCATGGTTAAACCACGAAGAGAAGAGAGCAGCTGAGGTCAAGAATATCATGGATCGGGAGTTACATGAACCGTTGTTGATCAGAGCAGAGCCAGGGGACCCCACAGCACTGATATCCGCTCACCAACACCTAGCAACCAATTCCCAGGGATTACTAGATTACATGGATCGTCAGGCCTAGGCCATAGCACATTTTGAGGATATGGAAAGGTTACTTGGGGACAATTGTGTTCATGCTTGCACTCGTAGGTGGAACACATTGTCCCACAGCCTCAAGATTCGGGAATATCACACTCCAACTCGGATGAGGGAGGCCCTGGCACGGGTACCTCTCTACAAGAAGTCTATGCAAAACCTCCAAGCCAGTTGGATAGGCATCAAGGTAAGTCCACCCTTGTTGTTGGGATTATTAGAGGGAGGATCAGAAGAGGAGGAGCATAAGCAGTGGGAAGAAGTTGAGAGGAAGGCTGGATTTCATGACAGTGTTCAGGACACTACTTCAGAAGCCTGGGATGTGAGAGTGGCCATCAAAGCAATGAAAGATGAGGAGATGGACTAGTTGCTCAGGGATGAGCAACCCTTCTAGCAGGGGGATGATGATGAGCCCCAAAATTGGTAACAATTTGGGCTCATTTGGGCTCATTTTCATTGTTCATCCCTTGTTCAAATCCATCATTTTCTATATTTTATGCATTATTTCTAGTATGTTTGTGTCTTTGGTACGAATAAGGGAAGTTACTTTTCCTAGGTGGTTAACATGTGTCTATTTCAGGTTTTTTGACGTATTGGAGAAAAGTCAAAGCAATCATGAGCTATAAGGCAGCCAAGCCTGAAATTAGGACTTGAAGGAGGGATGTCTACGACATTAAATGACCATTCCTTGGGATTCTCACCTTCGGCTCCGAGCTCCAAAGACCACCGAGCCAAATCTAGAAGGCAGCCAATCAGCATTTAGAAAGGGGCTGTTTTACTCACAGTTTGATAGCTGAGTTCCACAGATTGAGGAGGCCAGCTAGGTCCCTCGTTATCTATAAATGTTGAGGCCTCAGCATTCGTAAAAAGACTTTTGAACCTATTGTGTACTTTGTACTCCAGTGCTGCAGCAGCTCTATTTCATTCTCTTGTAGCAATTTTTGGAAAAACTGTTATGACTCTTTTTGAATAATGAGAAGCAGTTTTGTTTCCTAACAAGTCTGAGTTTTTTTTATAGGATCCAAAGCTCTCAGGGTTGGACCCAACCTGAGAGCCTAGGACCTCCTTTCTGTATCATTGTGTTTCTTTACGTATCACTGTTTTTCTCTTTTATGCATTTGAACACCTTGCTGTTAAGTAGATTTTGTTATGATGTTGGGATAGATCACTGTTTATGAATGGTTTTGGTTTAGATGTTTTGGTAGAATAATAACAGCAAGATCTCCAAGAAACAGAGACAACTACACTCCTGGTTTCACCTCGGCCTTATTGGATTTGGGGCTGGAATTGAGGAGACAGTGCTACCTCACAAAAACACTACTTTGTTGCTTATGCAATCTTTTAGTGTGCTTGTTTTAGTTGCAGAGATTAGTCATGGGTTTGGACATCTGAAATGTTTCCTTACATAGATGGTGTACAAGGTTTTTTTCCCAAATAAAGTTGCTGTTCCTTTATGTTGATTGATGGATAGATTAGATTAGTTTAGGATTTGATCATTTGCAGGTTTTTGTAGAATTGATCAAGGCCCACCGTGCAGGGTATCCTCCTCCTTCATCCATCCTCCCAAAGCATCATCTAAGCCTCTTGTTTTGTCTCATAGCTAAGCTGCCCTTTTCCCATATATCCTTTGTGTCTACGAAACCTTACCTTCTTGCTCATCATTGCCTTAGTCATCTTCGAGCCAAGTCAGCCTTCCACCAAACCTCCCACCAGTCCTTAGGCCATGTTTAGACCCCTATCCTACCTCTAGACCCATCCATGCACCTTCCCTCACTCACCCACCTCCTAAAGACCGACTTCCAAGTTTCCTGTAGAAATTCTGAAGTTTCCTGTAGAAATTCTGAAGTTTCCTGTAGAACCCCTGCAGAATTCCTGTCGAAGCTCACAAGTGAGGTTTTCTGATAGCCAAACCTTGTGAGACTCTTGGGAAGAGTGTTAGGGACCCCTTAGACCCTCTCTGAGCCTCTCCAACTACTTCCAAGCATTCCTCTTCCTTGGTCCACTCCTGCATAGTGAAGCACAGTTCAAGTATATGCATGTGAAAATCGACACTTAATCAAGAAAATACAAAAAGATACTTTCTAGACCAAAAGTAGACTAAGACATGTGCATTTTCCCTTTTTGAAGTCAATGGCATCTCATTCAGCAGTCTGTATTCTCATTATTGCATCAATAGAACTAGCTGGTAGAATTAGGGTTTGCTAGGGTTTGCATTCCTCTTTTTCTTTCAGTTTCTTTCCGCAAGTAGATTAGCTCCCCTTTGAGTTAGCTTTCATCCGTCATTTACAAGCTTCATCTAAGAGCTTATAGAAGTTGGCTAAAGCCCTGGCGGACTTGTGCCAGCTGACCAAGTGACAGTTGTGACAAGAGCTAGTACTTGTGCATACAGCACCGTCGCTTCCAAGTTTGTTACGAACAACCGGGTTGATAAAAGTAAAGAATGGATTCCCAGGAGTTGCAGCATTATTGCTGCAATACTGGAGCCCACCACTAGTCTTGAAGCAAGACCTAATGGCGCAAGGACATATAAAAGAAATCCTAGTTGATCAAATGGGTATTGGGAAAACTATTTCTGATTAACCTTGACGTATTCAATCCACCACCAATGTTCACGCCAAAGTCCCACAAATATTCATTATGGGTGTTTGTTGGTAATTCAGTAACTAATTTTATCTTGAGCCAGAAGACCAGTTTCTAATACTAGCATCAAATGGCTTATGGGAGCAAAGAAGTGATAAGAAGTTGTTGAGATTGTACACAATGATCCATGCACTGGAATAACCAAGCAATTGAAAAGAATGGATCTTCAAGTGGATGCTAAAAAAAAAATAGAAAACATGATATGCATTCTATTTATCTTCTTAGAGTTGAGAGAAGTACATGGAAAAATATTCATTAACAATGTGACATTATTGTTATTATCACTTGGACAATGTATTTATAAACACATTGGGACCTCAGACCTGTGCATAGGACTGTGGACAAAGACTTCAATTTGACCTATGTTGGGACTAAGGTTTGAGGAGACTATGGCAACCATGAGTAGACCATAATAACGAAATTGTGGAGTAGCAGAGAATGGACCTCGAACTATAGCTTCAGACCTAGTTTGTTATACTATTTTGGAGCAACTTTTGTATCTTTTGTGAAGCAGACTTAGAACATCTTTCTAGTTGAACATGAAGCCATAATCTTGAGCATCCTTGTTGTTGAGAAATCCAAGGAGGTGGCAATTTGATTGATTTCTCTTATTACGACATTATCGTGTGACGCTTTATTATTATTATTCTTTCATTCAATTTATCTTTACATTATCATCAAGACTAATGCCAATCAACATATAGAAGAGGACACAAGATGTAGGCATGTATGCAGGGAAAAACCCCAATCTAGGGAAAAACCCGTTCAAGAATTCTTCCTTCAGTAGATTCAAAACAAGATGAGATAACCAAGACCTTCACAACCTAGACTATAGTCTCCCTCTATCAAGTCATCCTTGTTTGAGCACCGAGTCCTTGTCACTGTGATGGTACCGAATTCTTGTCTCTATGGCAACACCGAAACCTTATCATTGTGATAGCACCAAGACCTTTTTCTTGTGGTAGCACAGAAATTATCTCACTCTGATGGCACTGAAGTCATCTCACTATGATAGCACTGAAATCATCTCATTGTGATCACCGAACTTGTCTTTGAACTCACCAAAATTCTCTCTCTTTGAGATCACTGAAAAACTATCCTTGAGATCACTGAAACTGTCTCTAAGATCACATAATTTCTTCTCTAAAATCCGAGCTCTGAACTGTGCTTGATGCGAAGTCCTTAGACTTGTATATATAGTTGCTTGTCCATCATAAATGAGCCAATATGAGTTCATGAAGAGAAGTGTCTTGATAAGGTTAGGCCGAAATGAGTTCATTGAGGAAAGTTGACTTATGATGATTCTTTTTGAGGCCGACAGCAAGGAGGCTTTGATGGAGGATTCTTTGAGCAAACAAGAACTGACTTGACTTAAATAAATAATCCTAGCCTACAATGGAGGCTTGACCTAAGACAATTGACCAAAGCATGAAACCCATGATTTAACAAGTCGATTAAATTAATAATAAAAATTATTTTTCTTTCTTTTGACAAATATATTTCATTTTGACTCGAGTACAATTATGAAGAACAAACCTAGTTACATTATTCAACACTCCCTCTTAACTAGGGAGGTATTCATATTTACATATAACCATACTAGAGGTACATGGAAGATCTCAAAACACATAATCTATGAAGAAGTTTAGGCACCGCAATGCCATGGACTAGATTTCCTGACCCAGGTGATCTATCCAAGATCTCTCAACAATTTAGACACCGAAATACCATGGACTAGATTCCTGACCAGAGAAATCTATCCGAGTGGGACTAAGATGGACTAAATCTTTCAGCCTCTCTAGGTACCTTTTATCACTCAGGTTGTCCCTAGGCTCCTTTTTAGGGATACGGCCGAGGTAACCACAAACCAATATTTGGATTGCAGGTTCTAGCCCACCTGCAATCAGAGAGGGCTCTCTCTTAATGATTCAAC
>APFE031004312.1:19833-36444 GCA_000404065.3 Pinus taeda | reverse complement strand
ATTTAAATTTATAGAAAAAAATTAGATTTATTTTAAATCTAGATTCATTGAATACTTTGAAATCTAGATGTCAACCATGAGCAAATTAATACATATACAACAAGTATCTATGGTATCAAAAGCATAAAACGTAAAAAAAACATAAAGCTATACATCAGCTACAAGACTTTGGTGTACAGGGGCCCTCTGCACCCTCGGTCATTCAGAACCAATCACGAATTTGAATGAGTAATCAGTGTTTTCTCATATATTGCAAAACAATCATGAAATAGAGACTAAGTCTCGGCTTCAAGGCTCTTACAACAGTGAAATTTTACACAGCAACTAACTAACTATACGCATATGGAGATGTGTTATTTATAGCAGAAAAATACATAACAAACTAACATGGCCTGCGCAGGTAGCCAAGCACGTAAAAGACAAAATCCGGAGTTATAGCAGTATGGTGGCCGTGGACAGTAAATCCAAGAGATGGTTTGTTGGATTCAGTCGATGAGTAGTCCCTAGGTGTTAATGCACCTCCTAAAACTTAGGACCTTGCCACACAAACCTCCTCGTGCTGAAAACAAAGCTGTGCCACCGCTTAACTCTTTATGTTGACCACCGTTTCACCGGCCTTGACCGCAGGCTTCTATGGATGATTTGGCTGAACCAAGGGTACACGCTCCATGTCCACGTCCTTTATAGCTTGCCCATGTGGCTAAGTTCTTCAATGGACACATGTAGCATACAGTTCAACAAAAAGGTTGCGAAAACTGATTCTGGCTGCGGAAAGTGGCATATTCTACAGCTGGTTGAACAAAAATCTAAACCAAATAGCAGTCACAAAACATAGTCAGGAAACCATTTATATACTCATTTTAAACTATTATGCAGTGATTTGATAGCTTAGCAGTTCAGGTAACTGGAGAAAAAGGCTAAAAAGGAATGTAGGGAAGGTGTAAGTTTGGGACTCAACACTATCATTGAGCTTCCTCCAATATTTATATATGAACTAAGGTGCTCAACTCAATACTTACAAAGAACTACTCGGCTTCACAACTTTGTTCATATTATTGATTTGACCCGAATTCAACTCATTGACTCTATCAAACCACTAAATATATTTGCCTTTTGATATCTTCAACTTTAATTAGTTTTTGTGGGCCCCACGAATGTTTTTAACCATAAACCGAAAAGTTTTGAACAAGAATGTTTCCATAATACAAAAATTAGCTTACTAGTATGAGAAATTCAGACAAAATCTCATGCAAATGCTCAGTTACACACATGACATTGGCTCCATGTGACTAAAACCTCACAGTTGCTCCCATAGGCCTATCTGCCAATGATTAGATCTTTTCAGCTACTCCCATAAACTTGCCCCCATGTGACTGTGGAAAAAGCTAAGGAAAAATAGTGAAACATTTGTCCAGAATCTCTTCCAATTGATGGATCATCTTATTCGGCTCCTTAACATACCCGCAAACCTCTGTGACAAGTCTGTAAATAATGAAATAGGCCAAGAACAAGTCAGTGACATCCAAGGCCTACTATTCCAACCTCATCACCAATATTATCACCTCCATCTCCTCAAACAACAACCACGACCTGTCCAAACACCTCCAACACTTGTAGCAACATCTCTAACACCTGTAGCAACATTCCAACTCCTGTAGTATCAACATCATGTCATCGAGCTGCCTCCAACACTTATAGAGGCACTTGTCTGTCAACCTCATCACCAAGATCATCACCTTCTACTCCTCAAGAAATAACCATAACCTATCTAATTACCTCCAACACCTGTAGCAAAATTTCTAACACATATAGCAACATCTCCAACTCTTGTACCAATACCATCATGTCATCCAACTACCTCCAACACTGATAGAGGCACCTCCAACAAATACAAACTCATCTCAACACATGTATTAGCATATTCAATGTCTCCAAGACATGAAGAGACATGTGTAGCACCTGTAGCAAAATCTCTAACACATGCAGAAACAACATCTTCAACTAGGACAACATGTGAACCTCAATCCAATATCACATGTAGGATCCATCTCCAAATCACCTCCATTACATTTAGTCACAAGTATGTTGACATCAGTTCCAACTAACAAAACCATCAAGCTAAACACACGTCACAAAGAACTCATCACACATTCATATGAAACGCAACACCATGAACCTGTTGCATCAATGCCAACACATGCCTATGCCCACAAATGCAATGGTAGGCCTTCGTCAGATATCATAGCCCTGGCAACTCTCATAATGCTCTAGTTCTTCTTCTAATCTACCACATTCTATTGTGGGTTGTAGGGAGCTATTAGTTCTATTTGAATTCCTTCTTTCACAGAAAATTCCTTGAATCCATTCGAAACATACTCACCTCCATTGTCACTCTTGAGAGCCTTCACCTTCTTGTCAATATTTTTCTCAACTAGGTCCTTGAATTCTACAAATTTTCAGAATGTCTCATCCTTCTTCCACATGAAGAAGATACAATAGTTTCTTGAGAAATCATCCATAAAAATAGCATAGTACTTATGTCTAGCAGTGGAGGTTGTCAAGAATGGTCCATAAACATTGGAGTGGAATCTCTCCAAGAATGTATTTTATTTGTTGCTTTATCATGGAATGTGGATTTTACATACTTCCCTAAGTACAACCCTTGCAAACATCATGTTGCTTAAGTGATCCTTTAGGCAGGGTAGTGGTTATTTTTTCCATAATTTTAAAGGTGCCATGGTGCAAATTGCCCAATCTCTTATGCTAGAGTTCACCAATGTCATGACTCTACAATTTCTCTTCCTTACTTCTTAATGCAACACAATATTACACATCAAATTTATACAAATTCTTCTCACAAACCCCAATCTGCTTCACCTACCCAGTAATTAGGTATCTTAGAAATGATTTCCCTTTAGTGAAGATCACATCTTAGCCACAATCTTCCAAAAGTTCTACAGAGATGAGGTTCTTCTTCAAGCCTGGGTCAAACATGACATCTTTAAGGCGAAGAGGGGGTCTTGACTACCTCTTAAAGGTTACTGTACCAATCCCGATAGCATTGTACATTTTTTCATCCCCAATCTTAATATGTATTTGGATATATTTCTCCTCCATGTCACTGAAAAACTCTCTACACCTTGTCATGTGGAACAACGCACCTGCATCCAAGTACCACACACTCCCCATCACAGTGTTGGCCATGCATACGATCAAGGTGAAGTCTTGTTCAAACTGTGAAGTCAATGCTTGACTTGTTGCTTCTCTTGAGTTCTTCTTTCTAGACTTTTTGTCTCAACACTTTGTAGCATGGTGCTCAAATTCATGACAATTGAAGAATTTTATTTTCGAAAATACTCTCTTCTTGCCTCCTTGGCTAGATTCTAGTTTTGTTTGAGATTTCTTCCCTTTTCCCTTCTTTCCATTTCCAACCAATTAAAATTTGTCTTCATCCTCTCCCTTGAATGAACTTCTGTCTCTCATATTTTTCCTGATTTATTCTTGTACCAAATTAGACCATAAGTGTTCCTAATTCAATGATTTATCCCTCCCATTCACCAATTCTTGGTAACTATGCCATCTCTGGGAAGGCCTAAACAAGATAGGCTCACTAGGTCATCTTCTACAACATTCACACCATCCCCTCCAAGCTCTTGCCAAACTTGTGTAAATCAAGTGAGATACTAAAGAACAATATCATTTTTCTACATCTTAATGTTTTGAAGTTTGTCTTTGAGGGACAGTTTTCTATGGTCACTTCTATTCCTGAATAGCTTAGTCAATTCCTTCCATGTTACAAAAGGAGTTTCCTTGCCATGGATATTTGAGAAAATGTGGTCTCCCACTCCCTCCAAGATTATTCTCCTCGCCTTGGCTACATCTTTCTTCCATTGGACTAGGTTATGGGCATCAACTAATCCTGTTTTTGAAGTGTATGTCTTGACATATTCCAGCAAACCATTTTCATCAAGCACTACCTCCATGCGGTCCTTCCAGGCAATTAAATTCACTTTTCCTTCCAATGAATAGTCTAATATTAGTCCATTGAATGTCATTCTCCTACCTCTGAAGACATCTTGCTACACTTAAATTGCAAATTCGAACCTCCTGAGGAACAACTTCAAAATTTGTGTTCTAATGTGAATCTTGCTATGATACCATGTAAAAATATGGTGATATAACTGCAACTACTCAAGAAATATAATATAAATCAAGAGACACAATTCTACTATGGTGCTTTGCATAAATTAATTCACAATGTAGAACAACATTCAAAAGTATGCATCAATCACATACACAAGTATACAAATCTATCTATTGGAAACCAACTGGTAAAAACCCCTTAAACATACTTGTATTAATCAGATGAATAAATAATGTATTACAATTTCTTACTCACTGTGAGCTCAACCTTAAAGTGAATAACGGTTCTCTCTACTCAGTGAAAATCTCTGACCCAGGCTTAGTCAATTTCTACCTCCACTTGAGCTCCTATTTCCTTGCGCAAATCCTGAGGAAATTATGCCCTATTTTTTAGAAAATTCCTCCAAATTGATTGTGCTATTCCCAAGGATTGATCACTGATTGCATGCTACACTTGTACACTTAAGACTAGTCATCAACTAATGTTACACTACCTTGGAATCTCCACCACAATTGAGCAATTTGAATTCACTACATGCATGAGCTATTTTTTGTTGATCTATTAGTTATGGATGACCTTTGAGTTAGACTATTGGCCTACTGCACAATTGACCTCCAACTAGTTCTATTAACTATTAGAACTAGTTTAACTGAGTACAACCAGAAATAACTGAACTCGATGGCTACATATTAGAAATCAACACATGTAAATTAAACTCCAAGCCCACTAACTTGACTTCACTGAGCCAAATGAGTGACAAGATCCATGTAACCTTAGTTAACTACCTCCATGTTGTCTGCTGATGTGAAAATTTCGAATTTACTCAATTTGACCAAGTCTAAGTAAAATTGAGCCTTTCTTGCTACACTTCTGAACACAACCTACAACCACCTCAATTCTTGCATCCTTAAGAAGAGCACTAACATAACAATGTTTCGCAATAACATCAATTCTTTCATCATTGAGTAGAGCGCCAACATATCATTGATAGTTTCAAAGCACTCACTAATGCAATGATCACTCACAAAATTACTTTCATTTTAATTTTAAAATAAATTGTCCGGCACTATAAAAAAATGAAAATAAAATGCTCTCCACGAGGGAATTATGTCCCATCAGGGCTTCCTAAGCCAATGGGAAATTAGAAATAATGTTTACTAAATATTCAAAAATTATTTATGAATCTATGAAAAAGTAGAAATATCAAGAATTTCCCTGAAACTTTGGTTAAATTTGCAAAAACACACCTAAAATTACAAAATCAACACAACTTAACCATGAGGAAAATGGTGTAGTCCGTGGGGATGTAAGGGATAACTATGATTATTTTAATTTGGCATGTGTTTTAATTATAACATCAAGTTCAACATCCTTGTTTAAAATTAGAATTTAATAAAAATAGATAATTAGAATATCTATAAAATTTAAAGGTGATTTAAGAATTTTATTTAATTGATATTAAATCATTTTGATTGGTCATATATAGAAATATTTTTTTCCTATTATTATTTTAAATATTATATATTAATTTATATTAAATATTTTAGAAATTATACATATTCTTTATATTGAGTGTGAAAATGTGTCTTTTCATATAAATAAATATTGTATTTCATTCTTTCATATTATTTTTTTGTTTTTTCAATATCACATGATTTTTGGTTCATTCTTATAGAATATTGTCTTAATCTTATAATTCATGTTACATCACTACTTAGTGGATGAGTATTTCATAATTTTAGAAGAGTAGGATAGACTTGACAAGGTTATAAAATGCATATCTTCCTTTTTGCGTAAGTTAAAATAACGGATTATTCTATTTCTTATCATTTACAAAAATTCATAAAAATGATAGAGAATTTCCAAGGAGGCTTTCCACTTTGGAAAATAGGACCTAGCCAAAGTTATACTAACAATAAAACCTAATATCTCATATATAAGATAGAGAAAATAAAAAGTATAGAACCCATAGATGGGATCTATACCAAGCAAACATTATACTTTTTTAGACACAACCTAAGTACCAAAATATGGAGGAATTTCATCAAGAGAAAATTTTACACCTACCTCTTATTAGTTTTTTTCTTTAATTATTATTGTGCTTTGTTTTTTTGTTAAAGTGTGTATGACTAAGGATTTTGTAGAATGAAAATGTAGTCATAATAAGTGGCCTATGATCCTTAAGATCCTTCTACCTTATCTACTTTACTAGCTTCATTGTAGCCTTTCTTCACTAAAGTGTAAATATCAAAGGCTCTCTTAACAAAGGCCTCAAACTTCCCTTCAAATAAGTTGATTAGGTTCTTTAGGTCCTAAAATTCCCAATACTTTAGAGACATTACTTGGGAAAATAATTCATCATCACTTAGTACATGATTCTTCTAAGTAATAAACCTTCATCTTATCAGTATTTAAGTTCTTTGAGTCCTTCATCTATCCCTCCACTTAAGCTACCAGATTTTCTATCACTATTTTCTTGCATCATTGTTACACTTCCATAGGCAAATCATATGTACCCCCTTACCATACATGAGCAAACCATGAAGGGACCTACTATTGACCTAAAGAATATTCCACATACGATGGGTTATACTACATTATCCAAAAGAATTCACTTTTCACCTGTGTTCCTAGCTAAAATAATTTCCACCTCTTCTCTCCCTTATTGCATTAGGGACGAGTCATTAGATACCCAACACATAGTTTAGATCCCAAAGATTTTCTAGCAACCATGTCAATAGAATTATCATTGTTGTCTCCCTTGCAATTCTAGTCACCTCCTAGTCCTTTTGTAGGAACATTGGTAACTACTATTGAAGAATTAATTGTCCTTGTAGATACCCTTTATAGTTTCTTTGACAAAAATATGCTACCTTATCACCACAATCCACATTGAATAATCCATGTGTTTCTTACTCTTTGAATAATAATTTTCAAGGGAGGGCATACTACATCTTGTCCCATTTCTTGTCCATAGATATCGACCACAATCATCTAGCATCCTCCAATAATGTTAGCCATAAGAGCATCATACCATTTAAAATGATTTGGTGGTTGGTGTTGTACCACTCCTAACATCCTTCACCATCATACATTATTATTTTATTTCCACAAGTCACCTTTATCACACGCCTTGTATCCTCTTCCCTGTTTGGCCCTTGGTTAATCACCCCATCTAGGGTTTCTACATCCAAGTTATAACTTCTAAGGTAGTCTAGTTGTTAATTTCTTTTCCATGCTACTTTCCACCCAATATCATTTGTTGATTATTGATTTCATTTATCCATGATCATCAAATCCATCACATAAAATACTACGATTTATAAAATGTGCATTTTTCCACATGATATGCAATCTAATCTATTACTTTAATCTCAACCCTTTCATCAAATAATTAATTCTTCATATGTCTAAAACACTAATCTTTAAAATTTTATTTTTTAATATCTATATATTTATATTTATTAACCATGTAAGAAGAATGTTATATTTTCACACTAAACATTAGTAAGGAAATGTGACCAACAATTTTTATTCAAATAATAAAAACAAACATTTTATATTAATTTATAATAGTTTACATTAAGAGCATATGTGCATTATTCTTAAGCATAATACACAATATGTACAAAAACAACACTATGTTCTCTAATCTTTTACGCCATATGAGAAAACTTCGAAACTATGACTTATGGATCTATTGATGGCTGAAATTGCACTCATGAACATTTGGGAAACCACCCCGTTAGAACCCCAAAATAAACTCTTCTCCTTATGGACTGGTGGTTCCAAATCGTTATAAATTGGACCCAGATATTTGTAAAAATGGTTGCACCAACAAATAGGGACATAGGAAAGGTAAAAGGCTTGAAGAAATAAGAAAATGGGATGGGCAATGACTACTAAAATAATAAATTTAAACTTAAACGGAAATATAATATAACTCATTCTTTCTTAAAACCCAGATATCAATATATTGCAATGAATAGAATGATAATGAATAAATGAAAATGCAGATTTCCAAATTATATAATTTATTATGTTAATTTAAAGATAATTCACTATTTACTATATTAATTTAAATTTAAAGATAATTCACTTAAATAGTTAATTGAATTAATTATAAGCACATTTACATAGAATTTTCATCAAACTCATAATCATAATCAGCAAAGAAAGACATCAAAAGTTATTCGACTAATCATTTGTCGAAGTAATAAAACATAAGATAATATTCTAAATATAGATCAAAGGAAACAGATGATAAAAGTACCACTTTTTAGTTCTTCGTAAATCTTGGAGTCAACAGATCGTTCAACTTATATTAAAGAAATATTTGTGCACAAAAGTGTAATAGAGCATTTCTTGCGAAATTTGAGAGCCCTCAAATTAGAGTTCGAGAGGTCCTTAAATATTTTTTAAAAATAATAACAGAGATAATAATTAAGTCCAATTTTGTCTGAAATAAAGTAAAACAACTTAGAAGAAAATAACTATTATTTACATACTAAAAATAAAATGATTAATTTGAATTAATCATTCCAAAGTTTGAGCCAGTGGCATTATGCCACCATCGACATTGATAGACTTCTAGAATTGGTGACAACTCAAGAGGTGAATGAGGCTTGATGTTCATCCGAAAATTGAATACATGAGCTTCCAAAGGTAGTAAAAGCTAGGTTTCTTGTTCTATAACTGTCTTGGTTACTTGCAAGTAACCATGTGGTTTAATCAAAAGTTCCCAACTCATCTCGAAATCCACTTTTCACAACTACTCAACTATTTTATTGCATTATGTTCTGTTACTCAGCTGTGGCTTTGTTGTAACACGTCTTCCTTTGGGAAAGAATATTTGTTATGTCTTGATATAAAATTTGCTTCCATAAATATGACCAGGTAATAGATTGAAAAATTTAACCAAAAAGTTCCCAAGCATCATTAACCAATCTTTTGACCAAACATATTTTGTCTTTCCATGTGTAGAGAGCTATATATCTTTCCATCTTAGTGATGTTTAAAAAATTAGGATAAAATATCTTTGTCTCTGCTTGTAACTCCAAGAGTTCACTAAACTTACATTTGGTATCATCATATTGGATTTCAACATCAACAATCAATCAATGCATTAACAAGATTGCTTTTATCATGTATCGACATAGCTTGTTGCAGAGTAGTTGTTTTTTGATGTCGAAGTTGAAGGTTGAGATCATTGGTTTCATGTATGGATTTAACAAGGTAAAAATCATTTTTTTCTTCTTTTTCTACTTTCTGTTGTGATTCATTTATTCTTTTATTCTTCTTCCTAATTTCAGAGTTATGCTCGTTGCTGACCTAGGAAACCTATGCTTGGAGCCGTGAAACCTCCTATTCTAATTGTTGAATTCTCTCCTCTTTTTCTTTGATAATTTTTTAACTTGAGTTTCTTTATCTATATTGGTGGAAGCATAGACCCCTACATATTTTGTTAATTCTTCAAATTCTTGATGAGGAGTGGTTAATGTATATTTCGAGATCATTTTTAATGAAGTAGCTTACAATGCATTACCTATTATAGAACTTTTGTATGAACAACTCTCCTCTTTTTCCTACTTTTCTTTAAAATAGCTAAGTTATGTTGAGGACTATAGAATACTTCAATGGGTGGAATTTCCTTAACACTCTATATTTCCATGGTTGGATGTGTTAGAATTGTTTCCACATTGAGCTGATTACTGATAGGTGCTTTTGAAATAACACCAGACTATGCAAAAGTATACTTTGAAGTATCTGGAGAAGCAATAACTATTTGTTGCATAATATTGTTAGTTGTATCTGATTCAGGTGTTATTGTTTATTTCCCTAACTATATTGGTGTTGAAGTAATCTCTATAAATGTTTTCCATTGTTTTGAAATTTCATTGGTCAATGGATTGATTGAAGAGGTCTGATCTCATGAATCTACAAAAGAAATTTGAATGGGAGTAGTAGTTTTAGGTGTGACCTGTGTGGAAGAGCTTGAGTACATGGAGTGTCATAGTTGACCTATGATTATCTCTAAACAAAACGAAATGTTGTTATTCATCCCAGGATAAATACTCTACTTTATTACAAACTAAAACTTATGAATAAACCCCATAAGGAAAATCATCGTACTTGTTGATTTCATAGACATATCCTTTGGTATGTTCTTCTTTAGCTAAATTTTCAACTACTTTAGAATGTTCATGAGGATTGGAAGGAATTTTAGGAAGCTTCAATTCATTCAGAGCCTATATTTTCTTATGAGCGTGCTAATAATTCTGGAGAGTGAACAAACCAACTTGTAAAAGGAAGGGTGGCCAAAGCTTCTTGGACGCTTTCTTGAGCTCAAGGGTTACATTGGTTTTGAGATTTTGATAAGAAATTTCTTTGGATAAAATCTTTTCTAGGACATAAATGGGTAAACCATGTGAGAATCCATTGCTTCCACAAACACTAATGTAAATAAAAGGCTCCTCAAAATAATAATTCCCGATTCTAGTCAAACAATCCATTGCAATGGGAGACATCCTTGGAAGCTTTGAACTAAAAATGGTTTGGTATAAATGAATCATCATGAGTTGAAAAATGTAGTAGAAATGATCAAAATGGTTTTCCTCCCAAATCCTCTGATGATAAACGTGGATGGAAAAAGGCTTAACAAGTGTCCATTCCAACCCATGAATGGCTAAGTCTAAAGAAATACAAATGGCATCCATCACATAAGAATACATGTAAAATGGTGGGTGGTGAGTGTTCTTTTATTTAGAATGAAAATTGAGGATATGCTTAGTCAAGTTGTCAGGTAGGATTTGGGCCCAATTAAAAATATAATCATCTGAAACATTTTCAATAAGATGGACCCAATCTACACGAAATTGCGAGACGTTTTGCAAAGCATCATATTGAGGAAACAATAATGAGAGGCTAAAGAATGAATAGTATATAGGCTGAAGGATTCCTCTTTAAACTTATTTGGCTCACTTTTCTATTCCTTTATCAATTTGGGAAGCACTTCTCATTTACCCTTGCATTCCTTTTTAAAGAAATTATCCACAAATTGAGAATTGTACACTATATGTGGCTTGGGAAACTGATACATACCATGAACGTGATCAACCTTGAAATAACTAATATTTATTCCCCGTGGGGTGACGAAATCTCTTTCGCTGATATCACTGTTCTTACGTACCCAACATATCATGTCTATGTAAGGAAGGAGCCTTAGTTGTCCATCAACTCTGTATATGTGAGACTTGGAAGCATCCCTGTTGATTGCTTCAACGGGTTTGTTTCCACCCCGTCTGCAAATGATATTATTAGTGGTTCTTCATCTTATTTTGGTAATTCCTCCTAAAACATATCGTAAAAGGAATTCCAAGATGAATGAAAAAAATATATCATGCACATGGTATCATAGAAAAGAAAAGTATTTGGCATGTTTTTATCAACTACTTCTTTGAATGGCCTGTGATTTGTTGCAGAGATGTTCCCTTTCCCCGTTCTAGTAGTTTGAGTAAGGTTTGCTATAGTAATTGACTATTACAGGACAAGGGAGAATTAGAGGGTTTTATTGTAAGGAATGCCTTAAATTCACATAAAATTATAAGTTAAATTGATTGCCGGAAGAATAAAGATCTAATAAAGCAACAATAAATCAAATTAAACCATAGTAAATACAAAATTAATTACAGTCGCAACTTTTTATTATTCGTATAAGGGTGACAATACTTTATGGATTACTATTGGTATGGTCTTATTGATTGAAAATTATGAATTGACAGGTGATGTGGAAGGTTACATCATCCCATGAGAAAAATATCAGAAGGATTAGAATAAGTGTGATTGAGAAAACCCATACAAAGGAGGTCTTGAGCTGACGTGTAAAGGAGTCCAACATTCTCCCATGTAAATTTGTTTGAATGTTGAATGGGCGTATTGACTCAACTCATAAGTAAAAACCTACACGGAAAATGAATTTTCGCAATAAAAAGTAGATTAATGAAGAGGGCAAGGGCTAACGAGCTTGTCATAGGGCATTAAATGTCTGTTTCGGTGCAAGCTTGATAGCCCGATAACACACACGCGCCCGGTGAAGTATGACTAATCTGGATCTTGTCGTGGTGTAATCGGACCATCAAACTTGCACCTAAACAAACATTTAATGCCCTATAGCAGACCAATGAAGAGTTGACATACGTGGATAATTAATACCTCTCGTCCAATAGTAAAGTAGAGGAAAATGTGAAGGTGTGGTTGAATATTATGAGCTTCCCTGACGCTTCCCAATCATGACGTTTTCGAAAAGGTAATTGATATGTATCTACCAAGAAAGAAATATTGGTTTGATGTGTAAAGTAAGTGTCGTAAAGGATGACTAAAAAGTATAAAGTATATATGTGACATTCTAAATCATCTCGAGTTGTCTATCCCATAAGCATTCAAAAGGCACAAATTGGGAATAGCCTAAGGTGAATTCTCTGGGCTACGTGTCAAGCATAAAAGGTTAAAGCACATGATTAATATTATGTTTTATTAAAATCCCAACACTTAGGTGTATTAGTTAAAGCACATGATTAATATTATGTTTTATTAAAATCCCAACACTTAGGTGTATTATATTAAAGCTCGATTGTGGTGATTCTTGGCAATGGAGCCTTATTATATGTTTTAAAAGCATCAAATTAAACTTTATATTAATAATGCATAAAAATATAAAATGAAATAGTCCTTTGGATTTCTTTTCAAAAAGAGATTAATGAAAATACAACCTTCAAAAATTTTAAACAGTACCTATTTTTATCATGATACTACTATAAAATGGGGTTGTTGTTGTTAGAAATTATATATTTTAGAGCAATCGAACACATAAAATATTGCAAAAATACAAACAGAGAAAATACATAAAACAAGAGAGACACAGATATACATGGTTCACCCAATTTGGGTTACATCCACGGAGAAACAATCAGTCCTTCCTTTTATATTATCCAGTGAAATAAAGAGATACAACCTACAACAGATTCACTGTAATTTTGTATTTTCTCTCACACAATATCCTCTCTCTTTCTTACTCAAAATACACATATATCCACAGTTGCAATACAATTCCCTCATATATACAGAGGGGTTTCCTTATAGGGAAAAACACTAAATAAAACATAAGTTCTACCATCGGATGATCCACTTAATGAGTGGCTCAGATTCACTATGAAATTACGATATTTTACAAGGAAATCTTACATCTATTTTTTTAGCTTCGGGGGCGTTGCCCTCAAACCCCTTTGGGGGGGACAAGTTCCCCCATGTGGAGGGGTGTACAGTCTTCATGGGGTATACATCTTGTTGAAACAAAGGCATTTGAATCATAAATATAATCAAGCTCCACACCCAATAGTTGTTCTCCACAACAATTGGCAACATGTTAGGGAAACTTGTTACGTATGTTTATATGAATGAAGAGAATAATAAATAAAATTGCATAAATTTGAAGAAATCCATCTTAATAAAAATTCATGAGGAATTTTTTATGATATTTAAAAGAAAAAAATAAATAAATTTGTACTCATACCTTTTGATCTAACCTTTTGTCCATAAGGGAAAGGGGGGTATTTAAATTTATTTATTTGACCAAGAATTTTGGCTTATGCTTTGACTACTAAGAAAATGAGAAATAAATGAAAAATGTGATTGCAATAACGTTTTTTCATGTATTTCTCATTTTTCATGTAGTAGGGTCCATCGATAATATGAAACATGGGTACTCCTTCGATGAGGAATTAAATTTTGCATCCAACGAGTACTCCCACTTGAAATTTGGGTGAAACCTTAGGGAGATAAGTTCAAAATATGAATTGAAAAAATAGTTTTATTATTATTATTTATTTTTACTTTTTTACTCCAAAAATGGCGAATCATCCCCATGGTTGACATCACCATCTTGAATCCTATTGGTTCTTATGAATTTTATTAGTGTTGTACATTTTTCTTAGGATGCCCACTTTAGACCTCAAAAGTCCCCTAATGATTAAATCTCGATTGTCTTGGCTTTTGGATATAGAACCTTATTATATGTTTTAAAAGCATTGAATTAAGCTTTACATTAATAATTCATAAAAATATGAAATGAAATGCTTTTTCATTTTATATGTATCTCTCAGGCAAGAGATGCCAAGATGACGTGTAAAGTGGTGTAAAGTACGAATAAAAAGGTTGAAGTATATAGATACCATTCTAAATCATCTCAGGTGATCTATCACAAAAACATTCAAAAGGCGCAAATTGGGAGTAGCCCGGGGTGGGTCCTTTAGGCTACATGTCAAGCATAAAACGATAAAGTGCGAGATTAATATAAAGTTTTATTAAAATCCCAACACTTGGGTTTATTATATTAATCTTGGTTGGAGTGGTCCTTGGCTATAGAGCCTTGTTATATGTTTTAAAAAGCATCAAATCAAGCTTTAGATTAAAATACATAATATAAAACGAAAAGGATTTTTTTCCATATATATTAATATATATATATATATTAAAGATGGATTAAAGGAAAACAAACTTCAAAAAATTTTAAAACGGTCCCCATTTATATTATGATACTACTATCAAATGAGGGTTGGTGTTTGCCACAATGGGATCATAGTTAGAAATTTAGCAAACCTTTCAAAATTTAACCACCACATCCCACTGTAGACAACTACAAAATATAAAACAACAAACAAAATTCATCTTCCCCATAATATTAGATAATAGGATATCTCCCAGTAGCTAATAGTGCAACTTCTTCATATTCTTAAATGTAGAAAATTTATGGTTGTATCTCCAAGCCCTCCTTAGATACATTACCTACCCCATGATTTATCTCCATGTAGATATAAGGAATTGATAAGAGCAAAAACCATGTCCTTCCAATTTTCCAATGGGTAGGCAATTAAAGGACCATGCTCATTTTCCCATTCTACAGTAGTCTTTGAATCGTTGAATGCATTTAGAGAATACACACCCACATTCATAGAAAAAATTAAAGTTCCCCAATGTACAGTTAGCTTGGTTTTTGTTTTTGTGCCTCTTCCTCGACCTCAATATAGTTTAAAGTAGTGAATCCAAGAAGATTAGGCCACCACAACCATATTTACTTGGCCATGTTCCATTTCAAAGTAGCTAGTAGGAAATTCTATATGGTTATGTGGCAAAGAAAAAAAAATATTATACTTGTATCTATAAGACCCATCTCTCTAAAATAATCCACAATCTATATGCTTTTCCACATTACATATGGGAGCATATATTCAAAAGTGAGGAAGTTCCTCATTTTCCAAATTCCCCATATAATATAAAATAGAAGGGAGACATAATTTGGGCTGGTATCCTTCCATTCCTTCCTAACAAAACCCTACATACCATAGTGGGGTGGCTATTGATAAATCCAATCTTTCTTGTTTTGTTAGAAAAATGGGACTTTTTTTTTGGTTTCTTATATACATTCTCCTTGTTGAGGATTGAATTTGTTTAATTAGGGTTTATGGCTTCTCTTTTTTACACCTGAGCACAAAACTTAGATCGTCAATAGGTTCATTTTATTTATTTTATAAATAGTAGGGCGACTTTATATATCAATATATATATATATATATATATATATATATATATATAGAATATATATAGATAGGATATAGATAATATAGATATAAGATATAGATATATATATATATATATATATAATAAATATATATATATAGTAAATATAATATATATATATAATATATATATATATATAATTATATATATTTATATATATGCCACAGAACAATATAGTTTTTGCACCTGAGCACAAAACTTAGATCTCAATAGTTTCATTTTAGGTATTTATAAATAGTTATGCCACCTTTCTATATATATGCCACCCGCCCATATTTGATGGGTCTCGCCCATACATATATTAATCTATGGGACCACCAATAATTCTCCACGTTGCATAACAGATGTGCAACTTCTAGGTGGATCCCCATACGTTAGAATTGTGAAGTCATCATAAGCAACTCTGACAGGGTAAAGTACATGGTATTTACAAAGAGATCACCCCTCGGTATGGTCAAAAAGAAGAAACCATTGATCATCGGATCAATGGATCATATTTATTCTGACACCCTCCAACATCTTTTCTGAAACCACTACAAGGGTTGTCAGAGATGATGATTTTGAGATTTCCAAAACCACTTACGGGTTCCACTGAAGTGCACATGACGACAAGATAGAGCCCATTCCACTGGCCTCCTCCTTGATACTATCCCACCACATGATATTGATGTATCCCATTCATGCTCCACTTTGTACCTTTGGGGTTGGATCTTGAGACTCATCATCCTGGTCCCGTCACCCTGGCGCTCTCCTTGACAACACCTCTTTTCCTCTCTAGAATGGGACCTCTAGGAAACATAATAATGATCCTGCCACTGTCATATATTTATGTATAA
>APFE031004310.1:0-10592 GCA_000404065.3 Pinus taeda | reverse complement strand
CTGTGCTTGTTGTGGACAAGCTGTTCCCAAGGTCTGATGATGGGCTTGGGAAGTGCAGACTGAGTTTCTGCATCTGCATGTACAACAACTGCTTTATTTGAATGAACTGTAACATTATTGACTTGCTGTTTATGGGAGTCTGTTTCAATCTTTTGAACATAAACAGGTTCAGAATGATGACTCCACTGTTGTAATTCTTCCTTGCTGTAGTTTTGTCTCAAGCTGCAAAAACTCAATATTCTGATGTGCATTTTGTAGACATATTTTAATATTGAATAGAGAGGTTTTGTTGATCTTAACCATCTCATCAACAGTGGAATGTATCAGAGTATTTAACAACTCTAATGCATTATCATGTCTGGTCATTTTCTTCATTATCTTATACGTTAAAGAAACTGATCACGACTATCAACCAGTGAAGAAGAAGCAACAATTACTCACAATTCAATGTCACTGCAATATCCTTTATAAATGTCAGCAAATGATCAGTGTGCAACATAAAAGATTACAATCAGCTCACCAAACTCTTTATGCAGTAGTGGTATCAAGGAATCAATGCACTATAATGAGTTTTAATGCTACACTGGAGCATCAGCAACTGCAAACTTTCTTGGATCCTTCATGTACTCCTTCACAGTTTTAGGAAAACCTCCCGGAGATTAGAGAATACTCGCCCTTGCTTCAGATGTATATGTAGGGAATTGATGGTGTTTCTGCTGTTGAAGTGCGGTCGAGGAGACAAAAACGTTTGTGCTTCTTTTGTGGTGCGAGGGTTGGTTCATGTCAGGCCAGGCAGTAACTCTCCAAAGGCAGTAAAACTGATTCGTCTGTTTTGTGGCGTCATAAAACACTTTTTACCTAGGTTGATCACCCTAGTGCTTGAGTTTTAACGATATAAACACAAAAACCAGATTCTGATGGCTATCATGAAGCAATATTCTCTTCGCTTGACCAGATTCAAGGCTTTCGGAATAATTAAAGCAAATTTTAAGCTCCAGACCCGGGATTATTGAACATGATTAACCAAATATTAAAAGCCTTGTAAATGCCCGCATCAACATTTGAGGATTGCCAGCAGTCATGATGCACATTGATCGCGGATTGAAGGCCTTTCTGGGCACCGAAATCACATTTGAAGACCAATCACAATTACAGTCTAAATTCTTAACAATTTCATGGACCATTACAGTACCAAAATCATACCCTAAGGGCTCTGACAATGTAAATACTTGATCAGAGATTGAAGTACTTTTAATTACGAAAACAAAATATTCGAGATACCCAAAAAGGATTCAAGTTCTTCCAACTTAACAATATGTGATTTCTGGGGATTGAACACTGCACAAACTAATTTCAGATCTCACGAGCATACTAACACGTTCTGATTCTAATAACCGTCCTTTCCTGCAAACTATTGGTACCTCCCTTTTCTTCTGAACACAGAAAGCTTTTCGAAGCATGGGGTCACATTAACTGTGTTCAATTAGCAACTGGTACCATGTAAGTGTGGTAGCCATGGATTACCTGAACGCTCCTATACATTTTTCTCTCCAGTCCCCTCTTCTCTTTTTCCTACTTTTGACAGAATTTTCTTGTATTTTTCCGACGGCAAAAGAGAGGGTCTGAAAGCCGGCCAGAGAATGCCTTTTTGCGTTCAAACTTTAACCTTTACTGTTGTAGATATAAATGATTGGAGCAATAAGAGGAATGAATAACAGTATAGAATATTCGAGGAAGGGAACAGTACCCCTAAAAAAACAGCAGTCGCTTTCTTTGGACCTGCATCAATATCCACGACTTTGGATCCACCATCCATATAGAAAAACTGAAATAATTTTGTGAAAAGAATCCATTAACACCTTTCCCTTCACCCACTGTACAAGGAAACTAAAATGATTCTGAGCATGGAGAAATCCAATTTGATATACTAATAACTTAGGCATTCGCTAGTTCAAACAGCCATGGAGTTCAAAAAAAGGAATGCAAACACATAGCTTTGAGTGCCTTTTGATTTCGCAACAATGAACAATCAAATATTCAAAGTCATTCTCCAATGCATCATCGTAACAATCGACTTATTCCACCAAACTTCAATAGAGAGCCCTTATGGTCAAGGGTTCATACCATTAAGCACAAACTCAATGGTTCACAGTTCATCGCAAGTGCGCCAATGAATGACCAAGAGTTAATGCTCTATCGGTCAGGGAAGAAGGGGAGCGCGACGTTCATTGTACATATAAGTGGCTCAATTTAGAGCATCATACCAACCCATCAACTTCTCAGTGCATAGAGATCTACGAGTTGCCAATAATAAGTTTTCTTGGAGAGTATTCAACGCACATATAGCAAAGGTTGAACACACACAAATCAATTTAATACAACATATTTACTTCAAAGCGCACAAAAATGAACGCTTGTATTCCAAGACTAGCGTTCATAACTAACACATACACGGAGTTTGAATGATATGGCTTCCCAGTTAACGCAGCGCCAAGGTCCTTAGGTCAGAGATACAAACTTCCAACAATCTAAAAATGCAGATGCTCACCGCACAGCTGGTTTAACGGACAGGGATGAACGACAGTTACAATAAGCAGAGCTCAACGTTCAGCGCATTGATCACGCTTTCACCGCACCATACACATATAATTTGCAGGAAAGCAGCGTACACCAGAGAGAAGCATCAAATGGATGGTACGCAGAGAGAAGAGAGCTTTGTCCAAACATAGAGGAAATAGGGACACAGAATATCGCAGAGAATTGCAGTAGTTATATGCAGAAAGAGGCTAAAAATAGGGGTTGGATTTAATAACATGTTAGACTAAAAGTAACTCCATATACCAAAGCATTCAATAAAACTGTTGATATTCCACAGTGTATAACATTTCAATAAGCGCACAGCAGTTCATATTCCATTCAACGTTCAATAAACCATTCAATGAACCAAACAATGATACCACTGGACAGCGTTATGCATACCATTCAATATCAAACCATAACGCATTCAATAGGAGTAGTTCAGGCGTTCAAACCAGGCAGTCAGAGAGCGCAGAGATACCATGTCAGAGGAATATCAGACAGAGAGCGTAGGGATGGCAAATAGAGGTCAGGTGTAATGACGCTCCTCTTTTTTTCAAAACGTTTATGACAGTCAGAGAGCGTTACAGGTAATGAATACTAGGCCACCACTATTCAAGGCAGTTCAGACCAGTTGCTCAAGGAATAACAACATCTCATTTTTTAACTAAAGGATAAACCCTGAGAAAGAAAACATGCCACACATCATGGCTCCGATACCATGTTAAACACACATGGGGAGCGAGAACAATAGGAAAGATAAATCATGCAGTACAATTTTTATTAACAAGAGATATACATTTATAGTACATTGTTGTGATCGTTGGGATTCACATCCCAAGGTCTCTTGGACTACTTAGTCTATTCAACTTCCACACTAACCCATTTAAGATTAGGTGTCCAACAGAAGGCTCCCCAACTGCTACACCAATCTGCATTGCGCTGTCCTAGAAAACTACTGCACTTCTGAACTTCGATTGGCTGGAAAGTGCACTAAAACCGCCCAGAAATTTGTGTACTTTTAACCTCAGACTCCTTGGACAAAACCCAGAAAACCCAGAAGGAAATTTGGCTGGTTTTGACTTCTGTTTTTCGACCCCCTTGTACCCTCTCCCTAGCTATCGCTGCCAAATTCGACTTGCGGGAAACTTCCTGCAAATCCCTCTGCAAACTCCTCCAAAATGCTAGATTTACCCTTGCTATCCAACTCCTAACTGCGCGGATGGCTCTTGGCCAAGATAAGTTGCTCCCAAGTCACCATGAATTTCTGCTGGATGGCCTCTATGCTGTTCCTCTGCTCATAAATGCGAATGGCTGGTGTCCTGGTTCAGCTAGTTGCAAACTCCAACGAAAATGGCTACACTATGCTGCTTCCTAGGTTCCCGAATCTCCCAACAAGCAATGAATCCCCTGCTGGTGTTCAACTCCCTCTGCGTGTTTTCTGGCTTTCCATAAATACACACTTCCCTCTCTGTGTTGATGACAGTAGTGTGTTGCTACCCTTGACCCCCTAAAACTCCTGTAGAAGACCTCCCTAGGGTGGGCACGGCTGGTCCCCCAAAGTAGAGGTTGAATCTCTCGTGTGAGAGGTTCGTGGATAAACAGCTAGTAGACTTGCTAAACAACAAAGCATACAAGTGAGTGTTTGTTTGCAAATGTAGAAGATGATCGAAAATGAGAGATGAACCCTCCTTATATTCCCTCGGGCCTCCTTAGCCTCATGTGGGCCCCTCCATCCACCCATTTGATTTCCCTCCAAGCATATTGAATGGCCAAGTTTGAATTCCCCCATGTGGGTGGCCCCCACATCCCACTAGCTTCTAAATAAATTCGAATTTGCCCCAAAGTTGCTAAGTTGAAGTGTGGGGTCCTCTTCCTAAGCCAAAAATGTGCCAAAATTATGTAGTTGCACCCTGTGACTAATGTTTGTGAGAAGGGACATGACACTACAACACTAATAGTTAGACTAATTGCAAAAAATGGGACAATGGCCCAATCTTACCACTAGCAAGGTCCCCTGTTGTTCATGGACTTTCACAGATGGGAGGAGTCCCGGTAGGAAGGAGATCATTTAGAATAGATATGCTAGGTATAGGGTGCAAGGTGAGAGGCTAGAACTCATTCGAGAGAGAGGCTCAATAATGGTTCAAGGCTTCAAAGAAGCAAAAATGCTCTCAAAGAAATGCCCTAGAATAGGAGGTTCAAGACCTAGGGTTTTGAGATCTTTGATGGTGATAGGTATTCACAAGGTCAAGGCCTAGGAGAAAAGGCCTCTTATGATCTACTTCAACAAGTACTAAGCTCATACAACCTTCAAGGGAGTCCTTAAGTCGAGGGGAAAAGAACTAGGGTTTCCCTCTTGGAACTACACCTAGGGCAAGATATTTTATGGATGAAATTTGAGTGTGTTGGAAACACTGAGAAGGGGGGTGAATCAGTATTTCTTTTTCAACTATTGTTTTACGAGTGAAAACATTTATATTCAAAACACAAGAGGAACAAAAAGTATAGATGATTTTATTAATATAATCTTTGTAATAAAATAGATACAATATATAAGTGGTTGCAATTAGTTGCCAAGCACCAACTTGGACTTTTGTGAGGCTCCAACCTCGAGAGCAGCATCTCTGTTTTGCCAAGGCAACAATCTTGGACTTAGGTGCACCAACTCCTAAGGACTCCAATCCTTCCAGTTCCTGAGGCACCAAATCCAAGGACACCAATCCTTCCTACTTCTGGGGCACCAATCCCAAGGACACCAATCCTTCCTACTTCTGAGGCACCAACCCCAAGGGTTCCAACCCAATCTTATCAAGGCATGTTTGATAGTAATGTTCTACTCTCAGAACTCTTCTTTACTGAGTTCTGTCTGTTTACAGCTTCACTGTAGTCTCCATGCTACCACATCAATGGCAACTAGTCTTTTTATGAAGGAGTCTTTACAACTCTTCATACTGTCCACACAAAGTCTGCAATAGCCTTCATGATCTCTAATAATGTCTCCACACAGCTTTAGTGAATCTACTATTAGCTGCACTAAACTCTGCATAAGAACCAACTTGCTGTTCAAGCCTCTGTTCTAACTGTCATAGTAAATGCTTTAGCATGACTGCTTCTCTGTTGGCTACTTCTCCCTTCAAACAATGTTAGATAAAGCTTTAGTTATTACATCACAAAATTGTTCTTCAGACTGCATTGCGTACTTGATTAATTCATCACAGGTCTGAGTCTCTCACAGGGCAACACGATCAACAGAGATGCTCGTCCTTCGAATGCCTCCTGTCCGGTTGGTCCTTTGGCCCTTTTCTGTTCTGCTGGACCCTACGGCTGCCTCTATTTCTTCTAGCTTTTTAACCAACCTTTTACTTTCCTTGTTCTCTGTTTTGATATATTCCTGATGCCTCTGACCGTCGGTTTCCTCTTTCCGCTGGCTCTTCAGCTTCCTCAACGCTTGCTTGATCCTTCGGCTTCCCTCCTTGGTTGGTGTAGTTTTTTCTACGCTCACTTGCTTCTTCGGTTTCTCGATCCTTTGGTTGCGTTAGCTTCCTCTGCCTGTTCGAATTAACCAATGCTTCACAGGACACGTTCAAGAGGAAGAGGGGCCAAATTACAATAGAAATGATGCTTATTAAAAAATATTAGAGAGGTCTGTTGTTTTTCCTTTAATAACATTCATACATTAGACTTCATTATTTACAAAGAGCTGTACCAATAGGGAGGCCCCACATGCCACGTCACAATCGCAGTCGTTTAGGCCCACTGAACTATCAAAAGCGTTTATTTATGCATTTGGCCTTAAGAACCCCGAGCAATACATTTATTGAAATACACAGGAATACATGGAAAAACTCGACTGAACGCTTAAGGCAGGACTTAAAATGCATTACACCCGCATCTATAACTTCATCGGATCCGCTCCTCCACAACGTTATCACAATCGGCAGTCGCGGTTTCCGGAAGTCTTTTATAATTCGAGCCCATAACATCGCCGATGGCCGATGGCCAATTCCCTTGCTTGACGCGATATTATAGTAAGTTGCAGTTGATATACCCTTCGGGTCTGTGTGTATATATCACAATCGGCGCTTTCAATGCAGCAAGACCTTAAACACTTATGACATGGCGGATGCGATATAGTATTAAGTCATTTTACAATGTTGCAGCGGGCCCGCGTACTTTATTGCAATCAGCGCTTTTGGGGGTGACAGCCCTTTATATTTTGCGATTACCGCGGATGTGATATATCAATAGGGCATTTTATAATGTCGCAGCAGGTCCGCATACGTATCACAATTATATAATATATATATTGCAATCGCACATTTTAATGTGGCAAGCCTTAGAGCCGGAGTATATGAAATACACTGAAAAACCCTGCTTCGAACCACTTAGCCGGACTTCAACTGTTTATACACCCGGACATATATATCGTTGGGTCCGCACATGTATATCGCAGTCGGGGGTTTCAGGTAGTGGCATATATTAAAACTCCCCGATATGATTTCTCCGATATATATATATATATACTTTGCCTCGGATAGTGTATATTGCTCTGCTGTTTCCTTTATGTCCTCCGCTCTTTGTACTCTTACACTCTTCCTCTATGCTACTCTGATCGGTCCTCCTTTGGATTCCGATAGTTCTTCTTTGGCATATATTCCTCTGGATACTCTTGATATGGCTCCTCCTGTAGCTCCGATAGCTTTGTTTATGCTCCTCTGATAGCTCTGTTTATGCTCCTCTGATATGCTCTGCTTTGATATTCTGCAATACTTCCTCTGATGTGTTAATTCCTCTTTTGATGAATTCTCTCTCCGTTCTTCTTGGGCATGTATTACATGCGATGCTTCTCCGATGTGGCTCCTCTTGCTCCAATGTCTTCCTTTGGCTTTGCAATGTCTTTCAATGACCTTCTCTGATACCTTCATACCTTGATGGCTTTCGTCTTTTCCGATATGCCTCT
This sequence comes from Pinus taeda, assembly GCA_000404065.3. Lineage (NCBI taxonomy): Eukaryota > Viridiplantae > Streptophyta > Pinopsida > Pinales > Pinaceae > Pinus > Pinus taeda. The sequence continues at coordinate 3,052 of APFE031004310.1, read as the reverse complement.
CTTGCTCTGATATTCTGCAATACTCTTAAGCATAAGTGATAGCTTTGATATGCCTCCTTTGTTAACTCCTCCGTTAACAGACTCTTACTTATGGCTTGGCTTTCCTATTGGCCTTGCTCTTGTTTCTTCATGGATCTGCTCTGCTTCCCCTTGGCTTCATATCATCATTTAGTATCTAGAATATTGCCATATTGACATCAATGACAACCTCGGTCAATATTCTCCCCCTTCGTTATTGATGGCAATATTCTTCTTCTCTTCCCCTTTGAGATCAATGGCAAAGGAGTGCTCTGGGACTCCCCCTATCAAACTGTTTCTATTCTTTATGAATGTTAGATCTTCATGGGTTTGTTACTCCCCCTATCATAGTGCTCCTCTTTTTACTCAAGATAGAAAGATTGATGCTTTATCTTCAATTAGCACATTATCCCCTCTTCATGTCTCAGAACTACTTTATTATGGCTTCTGCAATGCTTAAAGATGCTTTACTTCAATGCTTTCAACTAGATTGCAAATAGCCACAAACCAAGTATCCAAGTCCAGGTTTTTATGCTTCAATCCATATTCTGTTGTCTCCACAGTCAGAATTGAGAGGCCTTCATAGTCCGAATCAAGAGAAAATGCCATTGAAATTGTCTTTCTTGCTATCTTTCTTCAGATCTGAGTTCCTTTGTGTCTTTGTGCTTCTCCTTAAGTCGTCACTGCCATTTAGCATTCAACATCATTGCATTTGGATGAAATGGTGAGAGGTTGTGCCTCACTGTTGCTATATTTTCTAAGTGACCAGTATCAGCTTAAGTTATATTTGACTGCACAACATTCTCCTTTCTATGAACCATCTTTTCCTTGTGTTCTTGTACAGATCTCTGCAAGTATTTCCGCTAGCAAATTTAGATATCCAATCTGTGATTGTCTTTTAAATTCATTTTGCTGATTTGCATCTTCTTGCAATGCTTCAGTTTTGGTATATGCTGCCAGCTGTTCTTAGTTCAAACTCCATTCCAGATGTATCTATTTGTTTGAAGGTTGCCTGTATTTGTGTCCATAATTTACCTGTTCTCACATTAAATTCCTGTGTCAAGACATAAACTTTTGTGATAACAACACCATAGTTGTTTGCCCTATTTCTTTAGTATTAGATGACATTCTCTGTTGTTCCAAGTTTTACTAAACATCTTCAACACCAGACCAAAGAATAGTTAAGAACTCAAGTTCTTCAATGGAGTTCTCCTGAGAAATGATCTTTATCAATGAATGATTCTTAATATAGCTCAGCAAGGATTTTATAAGGACCCTTTCACTAATAGCTTTTGCAATAATGATCAAGAATCACAGGCTCCCCTAACTGTATGCATCATCTCTTTTGGCAGAGTCTTCCCATCAAATGCTCAGATTGTCAAAGGTCAGGTCAACAACATGTGTTGTTGGCTGGAGAGTTGAAGAGACTTTCGGATTTTATTTCCTTCCTTCCTCATACTTGTGTAACTTTCTTCTTTTGCATGGTTCTAGCTTGTATAAGATCCCAAGTTAAGTTACAATCACATGCCATATGACCAATGTTATGACACTTTAAGCATTCTACATTGTTCATGAATAAGAATTCATGATTTCTTCCTTCAAAATTATTCCTTGGAGATTGTTGGGGACCATAATATGTATCTTTATGAGATGGTTGGGGACCATAACATCTATCTTTATGATATGCTTTACAATTTTTTGCCATGTGACCAAAGTTTGTACAAGAATAACAATAATCAAAAGATAAACTTTGGTACCTAGGAGATGGAGATTTCCTTGATGTACTTCTGAAGCCTTTCTGCATTGAGATCCTTTGATGATAACCATTGCTTCTCACATCTTTGACATCATCTACATTTCTTCTTGGAGCATGATTTCTTCCATTGTTGCCTTGATTTTTCTCCTTCCCTTTGCTGGAATTGGGAGCATCACCATTTCCTTCTGGCTTCTTCACATCCCTTTTGTTTGAAGCATTATTATTCTTGTTTGAGGATTCACCTGCATACCCGAGACTTGATTTATCAAATGGACATCTTTAATAACTTAGCATGTCATCCAAGGCTTGAGAGCTCTTCAAGATTTTGTTCATCCCTTGAACCTTTTTTCCGAGGAAGACAATCTCTTCTTCCAATCTTTCACACTCATTATTCTTCTTAGCAAGTTGTTTCTCAGTTTCTTCCTTGATACGAGTAGCTTCATCTGCTTCTATTTTAAGAGAGATGATATCTGATTTCTTCATTTTCCTTTGCTAGACTGCTCTCCATTTCTTCCTTGATCCTTGTTGCTTTACTTGTTTCGGCCTTGAAAAGTTTGATGTTAGATTTTAATTTGAAGATTTCTTCATCCTTTGCTTTTAGTTGACATATCATGTTGTTTCTTTCCTTTCTTGCTTCATCTCCAATTGATTTGTCATGGATATGACTTGTTCATGATGCTTTCTTTTGCTTTGATGAAATTCCTTCTTAAGCTTGGCAAGCTCTTCATCCCTTTCTTGTACTTGAAGCTTGACAATGTCAACTTTCTCCCTTGTTTGATCTTGGTCACCAGCTAGTGCTATCTTCTTAAGTTCCTCATTTTCCGTTTTCAAATTGTTAATCTCTTCCATTGCAGCCATAATTTGAGCGAGGAGATCTTCTACCAAATCTTTTTCATTCTCTTCATCTTCTAGGTTTGCTTTAGCCTTGATGTCATCATTCTCATTTTCAGCTTCTATGATGGGTTTTGGATTTCCTTCTTGATTTCCATCATCTTCTTGACTGATGGTCATGGTCAATGCTCCTTTTGTGTTAGGGTCCAACCCTAACCCCCTTATTTATGTAATGTGGTCGAGTCATAGTTATAGTTAGTTAAAGAGTCAATAAAGCCCATATTAATAATTGTAAGTGGTTGACCTACATTTAAAGAAGGGACCAAAGTTAGTTGCAAATGGGCCATGGTATTAGATAGATGGTATTAATAAGAACCATGGTACTGACCCATGGTATTGCATGTATGAATCCTATATAAAGGATAGAGACTCTGCATGAGGAGCATC